>DWTU01001596.1:0-12896 GCA_018251515.1 Cecropterus confusis | reverse complement strand
GTGGCCGACCTCAGGTAAGACACTATACCTAATTATTGTTAATTATAGACGTGCGTTGGCCATACATGCCACTTACCATCAGGTGGACTGCATGCTCGTTTGCTACATCTACAATTTACATAAAACACGGGGGCCTAAAGTCAAGTAAAACATAAATAAATGCTTTCAACACTCATAGCCCCACAGTAGGATTTTCTCCTGTGGCGAGGGTGCCACACACCTAGATGAATACACTAACACCCAGACCCAAAACATAAATCTAAACTCATTCAGATGTCAGTTTAGCCGGGGATCGAACCCGAAACCCACTACGTGTCGGACCGGTATGGTGACCACTCCACCACGTGGGTCGTCTAGTACTGGATTATGTTTGTTTACCTATAGGTTTGTATTAGTGGAACTTGATTAAAATCAAATAATATTCTACGTATATTTGTCTTTATAAATATTATACAACTGTCAAACTAAGGAAACGGATGATTTTTATTAGCTTTGTAATGTAACTAACGAAGATATATTTCTTAATTAAATCAGCAAATCTTGCCAGCAAAAAATCTGGAATAGCACAAATAAAAACATTATTAAGTTTATAATATATACTGGCATCCATCGTCAATGCGTTATGTTGTAAAGAAGATTACGTTGTAAATACAGAATTGAACGAAATCTTATTATAAATAACACAAACCTTAAATCAAAATTGATTCGACCTTTTTTCGTTAATGTTAAACTTAATCCACATGGTGATGTTACAGAAACTTTGCAACATCATCCAATAGAAGGGCCTAAAAAATAAGCACAAATTAATTTAAGGTACTTGGATCTACAGAATCCGGATTAAAATGTAACCTAATAATTGAATGAATAATAAATGAAATGAAAAAAGTTACAAAAATCAAATGCCTATTTATTGTCTTTGCATTATTTCGTGCATATAACACTAAAAGGAAATAATGCAAAGACTTTCAAACTGGATTCAATTATGCCGTCCATTTTTCTAATAGCATTATTTAAACTTGTTCTATACAAACAAGTACGATTGTCAGTAACAATGACGCAAAATACATAAAAAAACATATAAGACGCATCTCCACGTGTAAAGCGGATGAGTAAAAAAACGAAAATAGAATGTTTTTTTCTTAATAATTGATAACCGTTACATAAAGCGCTATTGTTATAAAACATACCAAACAATGCAGCACAAAAATACGATAACGATGATAACCCCACAATGCTCTTTAAAAAGTATAGGGAAATAACACAGACCGATAACCTACGAATAGTTTATTTTTTAAGATATTTTGCAATCTGTCTGGACTTTTAATTAATTATATTCATACTTCCATTTATATCAAAAATAAGAAGGGACACGTTTTTTTTTCTGAAGACAAATAAGAGGTTCTGTGGATCCGAAGATATGAATTCTGAAATATTTGACCATTTCAGATTCATGCCTGGGGTGGACTATTGGCAAAATCCTTTATTAGGGCAGGCGTACGTGCAGCAGTCGACTTTAGAAAGGAAATAAAAATAATTAGTATTTATTCGATTATGATACCTAAATAGTGCCACAATATATGCAAATTAATCGAAAATAATGTAATTACAGTAATAAACGAATATCCAAATCTATAAACGGAATAAAATAAACCAAGACAGAGATATTATTAAACACTACATTATCCTTATACATCTGATAAAAACCTAACAATACATCTTGCACATTATAAATAAGAATAAAATTAAAACGATGTAGATAAGAAACAGGCACATAGTTATAAGATTATAGACGAACAAAATATTATGATTGCTAAGTTATTATCTAGAATAACCCAAATTAACAGACACAATTCAATTGATAATACTGGAATTGGAAACAATAAAACAGTTCAAGCACAAAAAGTTGATAATCTTGGGGTCAAATTAGCCGGCCGTCTGACCTATATCGCATTTGTTTAAATTGAGACACATTCAACGGTTATCTATTTTCCAATTTATCTGGCCACGTGGAAGATTGGGAGAAAATGACTTTTTTTATTTTAACTAAACATTATATAAATCATTCCCAAAAATGAAATATCAAAAAGCATAGGATTCTTGTTGGACTACAAAATCATGTAAATCGCGAGTACTTTTAGACTGTGCAATAGAAAATATTAACACGAAGCTACTTGTTTAAAAAGGCTATTCACTTTTTTTTCAAATAAGATTTATTCTTATCAAAGCAAGATTTTTTAAAATATTATATATTCCACTGGACAAAAACATACAAACCCATAACCATAAGTGATTCAACCGAAGGACACTAGTATACGTTGGTATAAAATGGGACCATTCGGGCATACACGAACAATCTAATAAGAATACCATCTACCACCAACAAAAGCATTGTAAAGAAGATGTAGCATTAGCGTCTTTGTTCACACCCCAGCACGTGTGATTCGACTACCGAGGAATTCCTCCTTTATACCCATTATTTGCATACCAACTGGTTCCGTCTATACGATATTAATCAAAGGTTTTATTAGTGAACATCAAAGAATAAACACAATGCTAAGATCTCTTATAAGGTACCCTCAATACCATTGTTACTTTTGTCAGAGGTTGATTTATGAGCGGCCACTGTTGTTGGGCCACTCCGTATTGTGTTGTCAGTTTTTGTTTGGACCTCGCCGACATTGTACTACCCCTTTGCTCCGGTCCAGCTTCGATGCCTTTATTCACGTTGATCTCACTGATGCTTCTAACTCGCACAATGCTCCAAACGACTGTGTGACTCATATCGTACAATACGGATTTCGCATAATACGATGCCATATATTATAAACCTGCGATATAAGGTTATGTATCCATAAATTTTTATATCACCTTATTTACAAGCTTTCAGAATTTATTTCATAGATCATTCAAATTTTTTAACACATCTTTATCATATCATATCTCGAATATCATATCTCGAATCTATTTCCAAAAAAAAACTATAAAAACAATTACGTTAAAGAAACGTAAAAAAAATATGACCTCCAACACTTTAAAAAAAACACAATGAATATTTTACAACGCACGTGAGCACAAGAAGCAAACATATAAACGAACCCACAAAATGGTTCAGAAGCTAAAGAAGGTAATCGAAGCGGAGTGGATAGATTAATCTACCAGCTTGTAGAGCAGCCAATAGTTTCTTCCCGTCACCACAGTTTCACTATGACCACGGTTCATGCAACTGGATCGAAATGTCGGCAATAAAGATATTAAAAACAGTGTATCATGATTACGCGGTATAAAAATAGATCAATTCCGCGTTAATATTAGTCTAAAATGATACTTCAAAGAAGTAAGAATATTCACATAAAAGTATTCCACGTGAATCTGTACCCAAATTCAGTACTTTACCTCATCTCGCAACCCTTTTGTCCTTCACGGCAAGTCCTTGACCGAGCATTATGCTCGCATTGTCCCACACAAAAGCGCGGCTGCGATTGAGCCTCGCTTGTAATGTTCATGCTTCCATACATTCACGTTCCCGTACATCCACTCTCTTCCGAATCATTACGTTCTTTACCACTTTTGTCTGCTCCCCCCTTTATTACGCTACGCATTATGTATACACATTCTTTAATAGACATCCCATTGTAACCTCCTGCACCTTGATTGGCTCTTAATGTTTTTTCAAAGTGTGTTTTGAGATTTGTAATATTTGCGTCATCAATACTAATGATTGCAACGGCTCCACAATACTCATTGTTGTATAAGCTCGTTCGGTAAAGGTTTTTTCCGACGGATTCCACTCAGTCATTATATTTAGTTGGTTACCTTTGTTGCGATAGTTCAATAACAATAAAATTATAATGGATGTCAAGTAAATTGCGCGCCGCTACTCAAATATTTGTTGTTAAAATATATATGCCTAATAAACTCGACGTGAACATGAAGTTTGAATAGACTACGGAAGACCAATTAGTGTTAAACATACATGAATAGGTTGTTACAAAAGATGTTATTTTTTCAATTTGAATGCTAATGTAAGTGATTAAAGTTGTCGATATCCAAATTGATAATGCAATTAATGGAAATTATTAAGAATAATGCAAAAAAATCAATTATATTTCGGATCATGGTACATGCAAGCAATTTACTTCCTCGACACATCTATAAATGAACCTAATATTGCTTCTTCGCAAAAAAATATTCATCACGAATATCGCTGAGAAAAACGAGTATATACTGAGATAAAATATATAGCAAAGGAAGAACTGTTTGGTCATATCGAAACTGAAGCCATAAAAGTTTCATTATAATCTCTGAGATAGCGGAACAGTCGTGTGATTGAACACTACGAACGGAGTGCGCAATGGCGTCTTAAAACATAAGAGCACCTATACACTGTACTGTTAGTACATTTTATTGAAAACCAAATTTTATGGTTATGTATTTATGACATAATATTTTACCTCGAACTATTGCTTGCATTTATGAAGACGGCTTTATAGAAATTATCATAATTTAAAAAGTTAGAAAGTAAATTTAGAACATAAACTCAACACTCACATATAATATTTTTCAACAGGAATTATTTTCCAATTAAGCAATCATGCTTATGTACAATAGCTATAAAAATCTAGCTGATCAATACTCATAATTACTTTACAGCTATAGTGGAATTACTGTATAGCTCTATCCACAGCCAGACAAATGTCTGACTGATGAATTTAGAATTCTGTTCTAAGTCTGGGTGTTTGCGTATTCGTCTTTGTGTGTGTTCATGGCACCCACAGCACAGGAAATTCCTAGTGTGGGACAATGAGTGTAAGCGTGATTAGAGTTATTATCATTTTTATGCGGATACAGGTAAGGTTATATCGTAGGTTTTGTCCTTATTCAGATTTCTAAATTAAGGCGGCACTTAATGCAACAACACAGTTTAATCCAATTAAAAACGAACGAAATAATTATAAACGAATGTCTCATAAAACGTGTAGCGATATAGAACATAGATAGTACGAGAATAATAACCGCTACAGATGCTACCAGTGGAAACTCCTCATTATAGGCTAAATCCGTACACAATCCAGTCGTAAAATATGGCCCCAACAATAAAACAGAAGTGGTTCGCTCTACTTCAGCTGGCGAAAGTGCTGTATTCTTAGAAGGATGAAGTTTTTACTGGCTACTGGTTAATTTCTTCTAATCTGACATACGGCGTTATGATGAACTCGCCGAAGTTTTGATCGAGTTATGACCTGTGTGAAGTAACTTCAAAGGAAAAGAACACTTAAAAATTCTACATACTTTTAAATAGAATCTGAAATTGATTAATAATTATGAAAAAGATAAATCAGTTTACGACTCCTCGCTTCATATATGACACATAATCGAATGTATTAGTAGTTTATTATATATAAATATAAAAATCAAAAATGATACATTTATGAAAGCCGCAGACAGAAATTATTAAACAACATTACCGTAGATAATGTCTATGGGAACACTGGCGAATAAATTAATGGTCGAAATCGGCGGTAATGTAAAATTCATTGAGCAAATTGATATTCAATGCGAATTACACTAAACATTGTCACAGCCACACATAAACGCAAGCAAAAATGTAGAATAATGTAACCATTTGTTCTCATTAGCGCTCGCACCGCCTGGAATATATCTCTTAAGACAATTCATTTGAATATTCTATTACAAACAACAAAGAGTTTTTAAAGAACGTTGGATTTACGCCACACAAAAATAGTAAATTAGCTGTCATTGTTTCAATATCTTTACACTAGTGTTGACGCAAATAATTTCTAACATTTTATATTGCAGTAATTAAATTCCGCAAACACTACATTTGATTAATTTGCAATAGTATTTTATTATGTACCAATAGAGTCAGCAGTCCATATTTCAAGTTGCGGAATTTTCAGTTTTTCTGACTAAATGATTATCTTGCGTAAAACATTTTTAATGAATTTGTAAATCATGCTCATTCCATTATTTGGCCATTAATGTGTATTGATAAGTTTGAAACACAAGCTCTCTACAAAAAAATGGTACTTACCAATCTAGATAAATATAAATATGATAAATAGGGCTACCGATCCTTGAGCTGACACCCAGGTTTCATTGATAATGAAGTCGAGATTAGTATAATTAATACAGATTTGACGTAAATCCAATCTAGTGATAAACGTAATTAATCAATGAAAAATTGTATAATGTATAAAAATAAAATCAAATTACATTGTCTACAAGCTTTGGACAACACAGTTCCGATGCTAACAGCGTCCCTAAATCAACCGGGAACAATGTTATTCTGAACGAAATTACCCCTTTATTATTGTTTTTTTATGAATTATCGCCTACATCTTATCTCTTTTTCTTTTGAGTCCGCACCGGTAGCATTTATCATGGTCTCGCTTGTTATTGTTCCATCTTTTGTGTAAGATCCGAGAGAGATGGAAGATGACGAGACATTAGTCATCGGATTTGGTTTTGTTTCATGGGATAGCTCGTTTGTGCGGATTAAGATGCTCTTGATGCTGCGATGTTGAAGATGTTTTAGAAATAGACTTTGGTGTTGTTCGTATACCTTTGAATTTTGACGGAAAATTGTAAGTATTCAATTTTATTTCGAACTAAATGTAGGAATCTGGAAAATAAAGAATATAAGCAGACATCGTTTTGTTCATAATGAATTTATAGATAAGTTACATAGAGGAATCAATTCGACAGTTACGGTATTACATCGAGATTTTTGTATGAATATAGACGAGTGTGTTACAATTACTAACACAGGGTCAGATATAATGACATTCACGCAAATCACCAGTAACTCATATCAATTAAAGTTAACATAGTATTATTGTTCATTAACTCCTAAACACGAATGAGCATTAAACTAAAATCTTGCGCTTAACTCTCGCGTGAATGAGCGTTATAATATTCGCGTCTACAACCAAAATAAACTAAAAGCCGAACGGAAACGGCCGATATATTATTAGACACGACAATTCTATTATTTTTATTCGTAACACATCTCGGAGATTTGCCCATAAATCTGTGATGGCAGACATTTCCACCTTTAATAGTATGGAAATGAGGATTCCTAGAACACAAGGCGTCGCTTCACACCCAATTAGTAAAGACGGTAATGGGAGACTTAATTTCAATTTGAATATTGTAACCGTGGGCCATATAACAAGACTTCCACACCGCTTTTACGTGTTCACGGCCGTAATTTATGCGGTAATAAAATACCTATCTTTTACTCTTGATTGTTTTATGAAATCAAACAATAATAATTTATCTAATTCATTGCTCGTTGCGCGAACGTGTATGTTTGTTACGGATGTGCTATTTTCTATGTTGATTTTATTTTGTTTTTAATTAAGAAAATAAATTATATCCTGTCTACTAAACTGTTGTGCTGAGGTTGATCTTATTTCTAGTATAATTTTATGATATATAATTTCAATTGCAACGATAGAAAATCCTATGTTTGGATTATGAAATGTTGCTCGGAAATGTTCTAGTGTCGTTAGTAATATCATTTATTAGTATTCCTAACACATGTTCGTCTTTACATCTCGGCGGTAGACCGATGTCGCCATTATGACCGGGAACATCTCTCATTCGAGCCGCAACGCATTATTTATCAAAAACACCATTCTGTTCATTGTTTCATAATAAAACATTAATTTTGTCAACGGCCTCCACGGCTGAACGCGATATTCCAATATTAGAACTTCCGTTGACATTACAACAAGAAAACGCCGCGGTCCGATAAATCTAATTCTTTATCTTCCTGAACTGAGCCGTTACTAAGGCAGGCTAAGAATGCAAGGAGAAAATAAATTGTCATTTATAATGGCATACTCACAATCCGTTGTTATTTCAGCAACCGTTTGGAACACATGCAAATCTTGTACAATCTCAATAAAAACAAAAGGCCCTTCCCAAGAGCCGTCGCAAAAAATTAAAACCACGTGCATTTTGAAAATGGAAGAAAAAAAGGTCAACAATATGTCTAATCTACAATCCATGTCACAGGCTAAAGGTTACGGAAGGTTGCACAAAAAATGATCTCAAAACGAACTGTTCTGTTCTAATGAAATCGACCGTAAATCCTATATAGGCTATGCTGATTTACATTCTAAAACTTCGCTATAAAGTTGAAATTGATATAGCGAAGGATGCAGGATATAACCGCGGCATTGTTCGTACCTTCGGGAGTAGTGACAACAGATTTTTGTCTTTTTTCTCATTTCACATGTGGCATCGCAATCCTGGACGATATGTGTCACATGTGTCGGTTTTGGGTTACTCCACAGTAATGACTGGCTCTTCAAAGTTTCTCATATCTCGAGCGTCCATTACATTTATGTTTTAGGTTGATTTTGATTTCTAAAAGTTGTGTCAATGTACTCTTCCGCTTTGATGTTCAGCGTTCGGAGTTTTTAGCGGAATACGATCCCGTTCTGCTCTTTGAATGTCATTTGGTTATCAACAGGTGACGTGAGGGCAGCTGGTTTCTTTCCGCCTAATTGAGCGTCAGGTAATTCACGAAAATAGCGTCAGTATTTCAGTGATCTTCATTATCTCCGTTTCGTTCATTTACGACCAAAACAAAAGCTATAAATCGTGAGAGACTAAGTAATCCTACACCGAGTAGCTACTGAAACTTATCTGGTCAATAAATTCGGTTGAGCCATAAATAGAACTATAAAAATTATTTTACGATACCCGAGTGAGATACATTAAGACAATGTTAGGCGAGTATTTCACAATGACTACATTATGGGTTAATTGATTCGGCCACAATGGGCTTTGTGCGAGCACTCGTTGCTACAACGATATTATTGTCTATACCCTGGCAGACGTCTGGTAACACTTGACCAGAGACAAAATGGCTTTGTAATGTTTGCCCGAAAGGCGCCATCCGTAATTTAATATGGTTTCTAATTAATACGGCTTGATTTTGGAACAGAAGCTCATTTGGCCGTTAGTTGAGAACTGTTTATGCCATGTAGATAACATCAGTGTAGAATACATGGCGATCGTTTAGACAGGTAAATATGTGACTATATGCAATAAAGTACATAAAATCTTATATATGAGGCTTTAAAAATCTGCTTTGATTTTTTTGTTCGGTTTCTACTTTTTATTAAGCGGATAAGAAATTCGTTGCGCGATGTCACTTGTGCTAAAATAACTAAAACTTATTTCTTTATTAGTACCTTAGTTGGTCCCGGGGTCGATGCCCGGCCAGAGAGACATCTGAGTTTAGATTTCTGTTCTGGGTCAGGGTGTTTGTGTATTCGTCTTTATGTGTCCATGGTACCCACGATACAGAAGAAAATCCTACTATTAGCTACAAGTGTAGAAAGCGTTATTTTTTAGTAGTTTTTGCATAAAGGGAGTAACAAACACAGATACATATGATACATCCTCACAAATTTTCGCATTTATAATATATAGTAATACACTTAAGACTGTACGGTGTCCTTAGTCTTTTATATACACAATTTTACAAATAACTGGGGAACTAATAGTCTTATTAAATCTTACAATTTTTTTGATTATTGCATTACTATAGTAATATGTATTTAATATTTTACGTCTAGCATACGGGATAGAACCTATGACACGAACCAATTCTTGACTTTAAAAACTCATAATGGGTGGAATCTAATGAAAAAGGTATAGTTAAGGTCGTAACATAAAAATGTGAAAAAGTCTAGCCCATAAAAAATCTTATCGGCCCAATTCATGGAATATCGGAATTGTATGCCAAATGTAAGTAATACTTGCCAACCGAGAACCGAACGAGCACAAATCTAAGCACAATAATATTCCGATAAAACTCTTCTGTTCACCAGTTAGTAAAAGACATAAAAATTGGAAAACAAAGACGATTTCTACGTTAGGTAAGCGATCTGTTACAGACTTTTGGAGTAGAAAAAACAAAAGAATCACGACAGGAATCTTAGATAAAAGTTGTTTTCTTATGAAAAACCAGCAGAAGTATATTGTAAAAACGAGTGCGTGATTCAATATGTACACGCGCAAAAAGTGGAACTATTACAAAACAAAAAATAATACAATATGATTGGTACACACCATTTATAAATCCATAGTAACTAAATGTTATAATCGTAATCATAAATCGAATCGTAACGCCACAGCGTAACGTTACGACTTACTAATACGGTTTCCGTTACAAAAATTATAACACCAATCCTATTTTCTGTTTCGCGGCGCAACTTAAGTTTTCTCATTAACTTGATACCACTCTTCCTCCTTTCCAGTTAAGCTCATCAAGGTCCAAATTCATGAGATTCCAATTGAAGGCATCAAGAACTCGATCTAATAAGAAACAGACAGTACCCTCAGTCGATTTGCAAGCAAATCATAAATAATACTTTAGTGGGAACCCGATGAATTTTTTATGAGTATCGTTCAAAATATATCGTATCCAGACCTTACGCTCAGCTTTAATATTGCATTATCTGTGGTGGGTCCGCTAGCCCTCATATCGGTTCGCTCACAAACCCCCGCTTCTTAAGCTACATAGCTTTACTTACGCTATATTAAGTTGATGCTTGTAAAATGAAAGTTCATATTTTGATACACTACTCCGAAGTTGATATTGGAAAATACGGTAAGGAAAGGTCTGACTCTCGCCATTTTATGTAATAGATATTTATTCTTGTATCTTTCATTTACGAGCGTTCCTTTTATACCTATATTGTCATGATAATAATCGGCCCTTCCCCCTCTTTTACTCCTATTCACGGGCGCCTTTAAAAAAATACAAGCCTGTGACACTCTGTAAACTGAGACGAGTCTAAAGATAAGTCATATGTCACACGCGGGGCCATTTGGGCTGTAGAACATGCCCAAGTAAAGAATATACATACAAGCAAACATACATAAGTTCAAAAACACTACCCTCTTTCTGACGTAGTCGGGTAAAAATAGTAACGAAGTCACCGCGTAACAAACCACGCTTACACATTTATTTTGCATTAATTGTTTTTTAACCAAAAACCATTTACAGGTTGCGACTATCAAAATACGTCATCTCTATTGAGGCATGTCGGCATTGCAGTAAAAATAAATGTACTTCATTTCGTTTTTGTTACACACGTTAAACGGATATTATGTCCGTTTTGAACCATTCGGATTCAAAACAAACATTGCGCACACCAATTCGTTGGCATCATCGAATTTCAAAATGTTAGTAATTTTCCAGGTATTCTGAACAGTGCCCTGAAATCTTATTTTACGTAAATTTCCGTCCTGTCGGAACGTGCACCTGTCTTAAAGTATTTCGTTGGAACCTGTTTTAAAGAAGAAAAATATTCTTTGTTCATTCTTTTGTAAATAAAACTCATAATACTGTACTGTGTAGCGCTATTGTGTTTTTGAAGTAGTAAGTCATATACTTACATTAGGTATTCCAGTCAAGTCCTCAAGAATTGCAACGTCTTCTTAGATATTAAGCAGTTAGTTATGAATATTCGCGATTTGATAATAAAGCTGGAAAATAATACCATTTACTTTCGATATCTGTCAACTTCAGTCCCTTTGATTTTAGGTTTACGCTAATCTTCGATTTAATGTGTTTGACAGTTTTCTGTAATGATGAATGAATCTCTGCAACTCGGCCACGAAATATTTGCTTGAAGCATCAATCGCTTTGCGCAGTAAATCTGCGTTGAGCATTAAAAATAAATCTATGTGTCTACAGATACATTTATTTTTAACAAGCAATAGGCCACAGGATACACATATCAGGCCACGTAATATTGCCTGCCGTGCAAAACGCATGTTTCGTGGCCTAAGAGATCGTGTCATCTCCAAAACAACTGGTCACGTCATGAGCTATTCGCCTCTATCATACAAACCGAGCAAAATCCATCATTCAACTAGTACTCCGAAAACTCCATAATCATACCAAAAATGGAACAAAAATCATAGACTCGTAGGTATCATCACAAACGTGTGAAACGAAAGGTCGTGTAATAAAAGAGAAAAATCGTGCTCTATCAGTAACACGGGGGAGCGAAGGCTCGAACGGCCCCATTCGTCCAGGCTCCAGTTGACAGGGTAGCTTACCACTATTTTACATCCTAACGAGATTACATCTGCCTCCGATAACAGGCGAAAAATCACCTTGATTAAACATCAAGTTTTCTGCGTGTCATTTTTATCCCGTTAGCCACGTAGGCATCTTTTCATATGCATGAGGGATATGCTTCACTGACGGCCAGTAAGCGAGAAATATACTTATAGCAATATAAGTAGTAAAACGATCGTGCTATCCACTTGAGGTTGAGTTGATACTTAACGTCAAGTGAATAAGACGATAATTTATAGATATTTCTACCTGACCCCAAATTCAGAGGAACGCTCCCAGAACTTACCATTTACTGTATTCCTACTACTGAGGACTAAGCTGGAATCTTTGTTCAATGTACTAGGTGTGTCCCGCGGTTTTTTGCCCGCGGGCAAAAACTTTTGTTATTACTTTCGATAGAGTAAATCGATTTAAATGAAATACTACATACCTCAAGATACGGATTATCAGTTTTGGTTTAATAAGATTTGAAACACACAAGCAAAAAAATCTAGACATTTCAGAAACGTCTATTATTACATATTCTCACTCCTCCGAACCATTTTATCGCAAAAAATATGTGATATACGGATACATGGAACTCTGTTTGTCTAGGTGTATATATAAATTATCATCCACCTTCATTGGACTAACCTTGTTTTACAGATTGATTGACTACTGTTATGATATTTCCGTCCCTTTCGCAAACTGTCAATGAATACTGTCAACCCATTATTATCCCACTGCTGAGCGCGGGTCTTCTCTCAGATTGAGAGAGCTT
>DWTU01001595.1:0-12897 GCA_018251515.1 Cecropterus confusis | reverse complement strand
GGTTCGAATCCCAGGCAAGCACCAGGCAGTTTTTTTAATTATGTGCGTGTTAGAAGTTAATTATCACTACTTTACGGCGAAGAAAAACATCGTGAGGAAACCTACATACCTGAGAGTTCTTTAAAAAGTTCTCAAAGGTGTGTCTACCAATTCGCACTTGGCCGGAGCGGTGGACTATGGCCTGAAACTCTCAATCCGAGTGAAGATCCATGCCCATTATACAATAATGGGTTGACGGTGGCTGCAATGATTTGTTAGGTAGTACGCATCTTTCGATTTCAGCAAGTGTAGTGGAGTTTACGAATTTCGAATATGCCACTTTAGACTTATCTAAACAAACATTAATAAATGCAATTTATGTGGTCATATTTAATGCATTGAATAAAATTTTATACTATGATCTAATATTAATTTATTATAGATATAATTAGAATAAGTCCATATTAGTTGTATGTTCAAATTACAGTACATTCTGACCACAATTCTTAGTCAAACCATTTTTAAATCTCATTTACAAATTCTAAAGATCTATCTAAAATGTTTGTTTGTTTTTTTTCTAATAAGCACTAATATCTTTACAGGAGGGTGAAGTACGTAAACACACTTACCAGACCATCGGCGAGATACCCGTGTCTGAACTGGATATATTCCGGGTGGAGCGTCTGTGGAAACACAAGGACACCCAGGAGAGATATGTCTACGGGCACCACTACTTACGCCCGCACGAGACGTTCCATGAGCCCACTAGGAAGTGAGTGACGTTCAATATATTTTTATATATCTAATATCTATGATTTATTATGGTTTCAGTAAGTATGATTTATGTGTATTTTCTAGTTTAAATCTTTTGTCAACTAGAGTCTGGTTCCTTTTTGTGTTCGAGAAAAGGTTGCTTACTTACTTATACCTACAAAATTAAACACCCATGGTCATCAGTGACCACGTGTATAGATGTTGTTTTACGATATTAATAAAGAAACAAAATGACTCGCGTTTATAATATTAGCGAGAAATTTGAGTATGTTTGAACATGCTTAATGAAAGTTTATAAGTATAAAATCATACTTCTTAGCCACTTGACTGATTATTATAGAATGTAGATTAATTAAACTTTTTTTTTTCAGATTCTTCCCTAATGAAGTGATGAGAGTGCCACTATACGAAGCAGTGCCAATTGAACTAGTAATGTCACAGTGTTGGGTTATGGATCTGAATACTTATTGCAAGGTATGACATTTTATTGGTTATCAATTCTCAATATTGCTGTAATACGATTCTAAAGTTTATTTTTTTTTACTGCCTGGGCATATTACCGCTACACCAAAGGGCAAAGTACCGATGTTAAGTATTTTTATTTAAAAGACTCATGTAATTTCATAAGTTGTTTTTAGCTTTGTCTTTAGGGATTGTCACACGTTAATTATAACCGGCGACGGTGATTTTTTTCCATGAATCAGTCTGATCGCTTTATCACTTAGTGTTTATTTAAAAAAAATACAGACGTAGGTTGCATAATAAAAAAAAATGATTTGACTGGATCAATACGGGATTAAAATCCTACACTTTATAATCTCATATAGAATTAGAAGGTCGTAGAACTCTTTGTGGTTCGACTCCGGAAGCACCACCGCCTCACTTATTTCTGCCTAATAACACCAGTGCTATGCGCTGTTGTATTCTGGTCTGAAGAGTGTGGTGAGGGCGTAGGGACATACTTTTGCGAGGCATACCATCTTAGTCCTCAGGGGTAGCAATGCATATGTGGCTAACCTTAGGTGAGATTTTGACCTTACCTAAGGTTGATTACAGATGTCCATGGGCGGCTGTCGCCACTTACCACCAGGTGGGCTGCATGCTCGTTTGCTGCTTCCATACTATAAAAAAAAATTACGTACCTCTGTACATCACGTCACGTCGAATTATTCTTTCCCATTCCTTCCTGTTTTATTGACGTGTCAAATGTGTGCGGCAGTCGAAATAAGTTGAAGAACCTTTGCTATTTATATGTTTAACTAGATATACCCCGCGGTTTCATCCGCTACTACAAAAGAAAAAGTCAAAATAGCATGATGTTATATAACTTAGGTTAGTGTTGAATAGTCCATTTATTGGGGAACGCTTAGGCCTTCCCCAATAAATGGACTATTCAACACTAAAATATTTTTCAATTCGAACCAGTAGTTTCTGAGATTAATGCGTTCAACCAAATAAACTAATGTAAATAATGAGACGGTGTGTGGATGTAGCTTATTTAAATGGTCATAACATAGACTATTTTACATTTCGATATTTTACGTTATTTAAAGGAAGTGACTATTTTAGTGACGTCACTACACCCTTTGGTTTCTGACTTTAATATTTTTATTTTTAATAAGAAGAGAACGTTAAAAAAAGTAGCATGATGATGGTATATACGAGGTTAACATTTAATATTCCTTTTTAATTTACCTCCAATGGTTGGCGAGTAAAACCTAATTTTTGTGTCACGTAGCGAAGCACGGGTACTTTAGTTAGTTATATTATAAGTCATAAGCATAGAAGTATAGATATAGACTATGCGGACAATCGTCATATTCTGGGCTCGTATATTTCTTGCATGTTCGCTACATGGAGTTACATTGCAGGGTCGTCCGGTGGGCGCGACGGAGCAACACGTGTACATCTGCGAGCTGCGCGTGGACCGCACGGCGAGGCTGTTCACGCGCGTGTCTCGCCCCAAGTACCCCATCTGTACCAAGCCGTACGCCTTCCATCACTTCCCCGCGCGGCTCAGGATCACGAGGACTTATGCGGTACGTACTGGATGCTATTAATCGACCCACGTGGTGGAGCGGTCACCACACCTGTCTGACATGCAATGGGTCCCGGGTTCGATCCCCGGCCAGCCAGACATCTGAATGATGAGTTTAGATGGCACCCACGACACATGCGAAAATCCTATTGTGGGGCTATGAGCGTAGAAAGCGTTTATGTTTATTTGCATAAATATAGGTCAAAAATCTTATGTTATATTACAGCTTATGTTCTTGCTATATTCTAGCCCATTAAGACATGCAAAACATTACATAACATACACATAATTGAAATTAAGCTTAAACAATTTATACAAGTTACAAATCAAATAATGTTGTCAAGTAGTCGATGTCAATATTATTGATCCATTATAATATTGAATTGGGTTAAAACTATTTATAAGATTTACAAATCATTTTAACCTAATTCGACATTATATTTATAAAAATGCCACGCTAACGGCCTTTTTATTGTCGGTGTGCGAAAATAACTCGATACAATATTTCCGCGTCTGGCGCGAGTATGACTTTCGTGGCGAGGAGAGTAGCTAGAACCGAATGCGTGTACAGACTCCATTTACAGGAGAAACATCTTCAGAGGATACTGTTGTGCATATAATGAAATCTCGATATGTTACACTCAATGAGGAAATGAAACCAGGGACGCAAATTTAAGAATATTCAACTTGTCCTTTGTGTGCTTCTCGGCCGCTAAAGCTACTGCAGGCACGGTCCGTGCCTGGCAATGATATTTTACAGAAAAATATTTTGCCTGCCACGGACATGCTACATGTTTGTAGGTATATAAATAAATTAATTCAGTAAATAAATTTGCCGAAAATGTATTCCGTATTGTATTTTACGTTGATGTCTCTTAGTATCTCGGATGTAAGTGATATTATTTCCCCAAAGTAAATTGAGATCATTAACCTCTCAACTTACAACTAACAGTCTTCTTGGCATAAGATAGCGAATTAAAAGCTGATTACATGAGCTGTGTGTGTGTGTGTATACATACAGGTCGTAAACATACGACTCAGGCGAAATGGACCCGGAAATATTTGTCTGATAAATGCGACATAAGCAAAACCGCATACGTCGCAAGGCTTACTAAATAATTAGCCTGATAGGTTCTAAATTTGTATTATCTCTAGTTGAAAATTTGAAATAGTATAATTGATTCACTAAGTGTGTGTTTGAACCAATGCAACTTTTTACAGGAATTACACCAAAATTGCTTCATTGTGAATCTCACCCTTATTATTAATTAATATATTATTATATTTTTTATTAATTATTATATATTATTATTACACAGCCACATGAGGTGCTACCAGAATATCTTAAAGGCAGAGCTGGGAAGAACTTCGCCCCGCCAGACAAGACAATTAAGAATACTCCCGATACTAAGAAAAAATCAGTTGCTGTGGCCGTACCCTCAAATACAAAGGTAAAATTTAAGGGATTAGTATTTTGAATGACATGAAGCGATCCTTTTGTTTTTTTTTTTTAATAAAATTGAAGTAGCAGAGGAGCATGCGGTCCACCTGATGGTGAGTTGATTAATCATGGACATCTGTAAGCAACATCACATAGAACAGGGGTTTTACCTGAAGTCAATAGGCTAGTTGACTAAATTTCAAAAACTGCTTAACACAGGTAGTGTTAAGCAGTTTTTGAAATTTAGTCAACGTTAGTTATTACGGATTTAAAGTAAAGAATATTATTTAAAAATATCGAACAATTACTATAAATGTTTTGCATTTTAAAATTTGAATATACATCGATTGCGCGCACGACTGTCATGGCGTCTCGAATGACGTCATGCCGTGCTAAGCAAACTGAGTCTGTAGTCTTGGTACAACAATGGCGTTTGTCGAATTTCTTTCCCAAAAATATTAATAATCCTTATTTCTGATAATAAATAATTTAGTTTTTTGTTATCAATATAACATGATCATTCATTAGAAACTATAGTCTATCCGATTCAGACTTAGTGGACACAAGCCACACAACAACAGATGTGTTGATACTCTGTAGGATTAAGATACTCGCCTCATATGAAAGTGAGCCGCCAACGGGAGCCTTCCCCTAAAATAAAGTAGCAACGCATTTGCGACCTACCTTAGTTAAGACTCATCGTATCTGGGGTTGATAACTGAGATGTCCATGAGCGGCAGTGGCCACTTACTGCATGCTCGTTTACCACTCCATAATGCAAATGGCGTGTGCAGAATCTTACCATTTTTTTTGTCACAATAGTATTTTCAATTTTACGGTTATTCTGGAGATAAATAGTCTCGAGTGCTATAAATATAATATATATTCACAGAACTTATCAGCGTCAGCTCGTCGCGAACAACAAAAGGAGCGCGTGAACAAAATCGCGCGGCGGTTGCTGTCGCTCGGCGGCAATCGCGCGCCGCTCGACGCCTCGTACCTGCTCGCGCGGCCCGCGGTGCGCGCCACGTCGCGCGCGGCCCCGAACGCCGCACGTACCGCGCCGAACGTCGCACATGCCGCTCCGAACGCCGCACGTTCCGCGCCGACCGCCGCGCACACCGCCCCGAACGCTGCACGCTCTGCCTCGGACGTTGTGCGTCCCGCTCCGCCCGTCGCAGGTAGGAAACGATGAGTGGAAACACATCAAGCGTATATATACACCTGTAGGTGTCGCGTCGTGACAGGTTATAGTTTGTGTAAAGTTGTGATGACAAATCGTGGAGGTTAGGTTAGATTGTATTAGGTTAGTTACTTGTATCGTGAAGAATACTTTGACGTGTGATAAAATTAGTGACGTAGTTCAGCGTTCCTTTTTGTTAAGGTTGCATCATTAATGAAAATACGACAATGTGAATGATGTCAGTTAAATGATGAACATCACCATAATATGAAGAAATAACGGAAACATGCATAAACAGTTTGGAGAGTTGTAGAGTATAGTTGAAGAATGAATGGATGTAAATTGCAAACCTCTGCTATCAAATTATAGAATGTATGATGTTATTCGTCTTTTGTGTCTACATGGCATGACACAGAAAGAGACATAGTGTGGGGCCTATCACAGTAGAAAGATTTTATATAAACTGGTACCGTTTGTTCTTCAGCGACGAGCAGCACGCGGGCGCAGCGCCGGCCGCGGCCGCGCGCCTCCTGACCCCAGCGCGCGTGCGCCACCTGCCTGCAGGCGCGCTGATGTCGCAGCCGAGAACTACCTGCAGGCGCACTGACGACCCAGCCGAGAACCGCCTGCAGGCGCGCTGATGACGCGCGCTACGTCCTGCAGCCGCGCTGACGTCGCCCGCCACTCGTCTGCGAGCGTGCTGACGACACGAACCACCGTTTGTAGGCGTGCTGATGACGCGTGCCAACGCCTGCATTCGCGCTGACACTGCAGCTGCGAGCCGTCCGGCCGATAAGCCCGTTATCGCCGCTTTTTATATCACTATCGCAAGATGCGACGTTTAGATACAAGCGAACAATCTACCGAGTGATCCGACGATAGTATATGGAATCGCCGCGTACGAATACAGACTCATATTGCTTGGATTTGCGCTACATAACTGATGCCGCGTTAATCAAAGCATAATCATTCTGTTTACATGAACAGAGCTTACATATTCGTCATTACTCGGCGGATTGTTCATATGAAACTAAATGGGGCATAAAGGCGCATCTCGAATACTGTCGAATGAGAAACTCGCCGGAGTGTACTGTGTGAACTATTAAATATTTGAGTAATTTAGACCAATATATCGCACCCGTAGAACCACAACGATGTAAGTGCAAGAAGACAATGCCACTTAAATAGAATACCTTAAATATCGCAAATCAAATTAATTTCTATTTCGGATTGAAAAAATATGCGCACGTTCGATTCACGTGCATTTTTATCAATCCTGTGGTATTTGCCTTTGCGTCATTGTAATTCTAAAGGTGCAATATGTTTACACGTATTCGCTTGTCGAATCCATATTCACTATCAGCATATCGGGCTCCACAAGACATGGTACCAGATTATAACGAATTGAAACCGGTATTTAGTATTCCCCGCAGCTAATTCCGTTAGAAATAACGGAGAGAGATACATGTCAATTGATCTTAATTTTAGATGAAATGAGATCAGATAACAATATCAAATACTCGTACTAGGATTAAAATTACCCGTGATTATGTCCGTTTTAGACGAACACCATTTGCCTTAGAAAGGGTCTGCATTGCCTGGGTGTAATTTCCCACATCAATGCAACCCTTCAAACCAGTCACTGCCAGTGATAACCACATCGCCAAGATGGCGAGTTCTTTTTCGTAACTTCATAACCTCAATCTCCGACTTTTGCAAATACTCCCTCAAACTTATATCTTGAATATACCTGTAGTACGTATGCCACGTGCTTCATGTATTTCTTACGGCCGTAACTCTACAATCCAATATGCCAACGCCAGTTGCTGTCGATAATGTCGTCTTTTTTCTTTGATATAAAACTCTTCTGTGAGCACTTTCCCTTGAAACAAAAACACCAAGTAATAGCTTCCAATATGCAAACTGAAAGTGAGATGATTAATCTTAAGTTAGAATACACATATACACATATACACACGCTCTACATTGAATACTGTAATGTTTATAAGATGGATTTTGAAATACATTCCTTAGGATTTGTTGGTACAGGACAATAAAGATGGTAGGCCCGTTGGCCGCACGAAAGCATCGATCACGGTAATGAATCTCGCGCAGGTTTTTGTAAATATTTTTAATATCATACATGTTGGTAAATTTAATATTTTTGTATAAAGTAAAGTATGAAGTATATTATTTACTTACTTTTGTATAATAAACTTATTATATGTTGCTTTCGCTCATACTTTCGTGACCGTTTTTAATTTATTAAATAAGTTATAGGTCGAAATGTTTAATCTATTTTTTGTCGTATATAATAGCAATCTCAAGTATAAGTAATTTTTTAGTATTTTGGTACTTATGCTGGTTATATGACAGCGAAGTGTCGTTTAAGTTATAGTTATATTTTTATATAGGTTAAATATTGTTATATTATAACAATAAAATAAAACGTTAGATTAAATTAATAACTATTTAACGACCACTGGTGCGAACTGATGTTGAGTGTTGAAAAGATTTAATAAAGGTTAGAACAGTCAAGTTTTTTGGAGGTTGTTAATGTAATATTAATAATTATTGCTTTAGTTATAACTATCTTCCGATATAGTTAGTTATTTCATCTGGTCAGTGAAACACAACTACAATGAGTAGAATGAATGCACTGCGATCATGCCTTATATCATACTAAAATCTCTCTATATTTTTTATGTGTTTAGTGCGTGTAAGATGTAAATATTATGCGGTAAGGAGGTTGATTGTTTTATTTAATATAAAAATAATAATATATTGGTTAATGATGGGTTGAAACAGCCGGTATGTTTCTCTGCTATGTCTCTTCATGCAACGCAGGCGGTGTCGCCGGCCCTTCGATATTGTGATCACGGAGAACAAATTGTTTTTGTTTCTAATTTATTTGTACAATACTGTTAGTTTTTGACTATTTCTTAATCACTGAGTTTGGTATAAAGTCCTTATTTAACACTTACTATAAGTTTTTTTTTTATACTTTTGCTATTATGCTTTTACAAGTATAATGCTATTTAAAAGGAAACGCGATGAAGTGGAGCTAAAATAGATTAAGAATTGATCCCAAAATCTAGTACAAAAGTCCACCGAAATGCCCCCGTGAAATCATTATACTCTACGATTTATCATTGTTTAAATAAATTAATTATTTACTGGAAAGGCATCTACAGAGTGACACATTTTGTTACGTCGAAGTAGTCAAGTATTAGACAATTCATAGATAATATTGTTGAATGTTGTAAAGTATAATAAATCAAGAGATTTAAGTATTTTATGCTCACTGTTCGATCTATTATACGTTTTGTATGCTTGCACAAACAGTATGCACATTAAATATATTTAGCTAGCCAAGTAATAACACAGAAACACACTTCCACCTGACGCAACCGTTTCCCTCTGTAACTTCAGTCGTAATTGTACTTAATAAACGTAATAGATTCCGATAGTCAATAAAGTAATATTCTTAGATATAGATAATTCCAGCTTTTGTGTGATTATAATGTTTGATGTTGAATAATATTTATTATCCGAAACATGTATCAATAATAAGATTACATTACATTTTGGGATCAAAATTACATTTTGCGTTTTTGGAAATTGGCGTTCAAAAATATCTAGATCATTTCATTTACTTGAATCTTTACTCTTGTCCCATTATATAGATTGATTAGGTAATAAAATATATACTTAGATAATATAATAGATAAAAATGTTAAAGCCACAGATGTTGATGAAAATAGCGCTTCAGACAGTATGTATTAATAAATGAAGTATAATTTATTTAGTATGGAACACTGGAGAGGTTCAGGTAAATGGAAATTTAAAACTATTTTTTGGAGAATCTGTTAATGATTTAATAATATTGAGCAGCTTTACTATTTGTATTTAGAAATTTTGTTTTAAGATGCCATTTGTTGTAACTCATGTTTTAATATTAAATTAAAATGAAATTTAATTCTTGTTTTATTTGCAAAGTAAATAATATGTAAAAAATTACATCCCTTTCATTTTATTTTTTGCGCATCTCATTGCATTTTCTCAAAGATAGATATCGATTCGACTGGGTTAAGTTTTATCTTTGCTATATTTTAATAATTGTGTCTGGTTTTAAAATAACTTTTTAATAAGCATTAAGATTTTTTAACCTATACCGGATAATTTGCACGTAACACAATATTTTATCCATTCTGATTACATCCACAAGTGGACCAAAGGGCCACTATGTAGAGTCAAAGGAGGTGCGTAAGGATTAACCGAAAGAGTAAATACAAGTACTTAATCCATACGTTCCATCGATATCAAGCACCTTTAGTATCGATACTTCGAAATTAAGTATCGAGTAGGTATCGATCAAAGGTACTACAAACGATACAATAATGTCAAAGTATCTACTCGTATCGTACGATATGAGTAAAGGGTACTTATGAGCAATACATACCTCACACCACATAACATCTGCAAAAGGCTATATTCCGATGCAGGAGCAGTAATTACTGCATCCGGAAATAGGCTTACAAACAAACACTTTTCCTTAGAATTATTCTTCACACTTATATTTAAATGTCAATACTTCTTACTGTATTAATTTATTTCATTCTAAAATTTACAGCAAAAAAATTAATAACACAATTTACATGAATACGTATCGATTTTTTATGATCGATACTGTATCGAGTAAAAGTATGAAATACTTCAGTGGTATCGTTCATCCCTAGAGGTGGGTTAAAAAGGTCTGTTTTCCGCCCATCGCACACTAAAAAATGGTTTGTTTTAAGACTATTAATGAAAGCCTTTGAATACTTAAATATGTGTTTTTTTATATTACATTTACGCGTATTTGTAACTTTTAGTTGAGTTTTTTGACCTTGGAATCATTTTTATGAAGCATTCCAGGAACTAAAATAAATAAATACTTATATACAAACTTATAATGTGTAGATTCACTGAGAGTCAATGTTAATATGGTTTTTGGAACGCTTCGTAAAGAAGATAGGTACAAAGGGCTTTATATAGCTTTTTATATCTTTTTTAAATCCGGCGTCAGCGAACAGAAAAAACCCATCTTTTTTTCTGGTCGCTGGCGCCGGATGAGATGTTTTTTATATTAGAATAACAATGTGAGTTTCAATTCAAATGAAAGCTAGTAAATAGACCATTACAATGATATGCTACAAGGGGGAGCAAACAAACAGAGAACCTACCATAACAAAGATTGTCACCGCGTGCTGTATGCGTAGGTATAATGAGCTATAATTTATATATCAATATATTTTATGATTGTAGTACCTATTCTTTCTTTCCAATTTAAGCAGCAGAATTTTGTTGTAAATGTTTTATGATAATTTATTTATTTACCTACAGTCACGGCACCCGACTTCGTTCACATCTTGATATAATTAAGCCACAACATTTCAAGAGGTTACCTACCGATACTTGTTTTAAATAATAGATATTCTGGATATGTGAGTATGTTTAGATAAAATGATGAATATATTTCGAATACCATTAATAATAAACAACGTAATAATAAAGTGACATTATTGAAATATAAAAATCATTAAATATAAAGTTTGAAACATTTTTCGACGTTAAATATCAAAATTCTTAGGTCTTCTCATTAAAAAAACTAACTAATAAACTATATAACTAAAACTAACCTAACGAATCTGCAGTGCGAGAATGCAAGTAAATTTAGAATTTAGATTGGAGGCTTGAGTCTTTAAGAAGATAGCCTACCTAAGTTTATCAAATTCTTATATTATAAGTAGGTTCATAATTATATATATATAGAAGTAGCAAACGAGCATGCAGTAACGTGCAACTGATGGTAAGTGGCCAATGCCGCCCATGCATATCTGTAAACAACCCCAGATAAGATCAGTGTTGCCTGCTGTTAGCCACAGATGCGTTGCTGCCCTTGAAGAAGAAAAGTGAAATAAGTGAAGTGTACCCCTAATTACCTACCAGTTATAATTTATATCTTTAGTCTCAGGTCTGCTAGAAGGAATAAAGAGGATAAGATCAAGAATGAAGCATAAAAATATCTAACATACTTTTGGTATAAAAAAATAATAATAACGCTTACTACACTCATAGCCCCACAGTAGGATTTTCTCCTGTATCTTGGGTGCCATGGACACACAAAGACGAATACCCAGACCCAGAACAGAAATCTAAACTCATCATTCAGATGTCAGTCTGGCCGGGGATCGAAACCGGGATCCACTGCGTGTCAGAACGGTAATGTGACCGCTCCACCACGTGGGTCGTTATATATTGCTGTAGTCTTCTTATTTTATATTTAGCGCATTTTTATTTATTTTTATGACAGTCTGCGCGCCGACTGTATAACCAATCTTGTGTAACATATAACATTATAAGATATTTCTCTCTACTTCTATGAAAACAACATAGAAGAAATAATTTGCGCGCTCTTTTTGAATGGCTAAAAAACTTTTTCTAATAGATTGATTGAAAAAGATACAAATGTACTAACTATAGCGTACAGCGTGGTGCCTATTTACCTAGAAAAGTTGTCAGTGGGGCGCAAAAGTTGTTTGATCTAGATATATTTTTACATGACAAAGCAACGGTACACAGAGTCGGCTGGCGGCCGATCAATAATCTGGATTAACATTGACCTTAAATATCAATTTAAGTTTACGATTTCTCCTGGGCGGCGTCGTCTGGCCCCGGCGGCCGCGCGCTTGGGGTCACTCGCAATGAGAAGATTGCTCGGCGTCCGCCCGCATACGCCAGCCAGCTCACGCAGCTTATACCATGTTCTACTTACACCTAGACCGCCTGTTTACTCCTTATTTTAGCTTACTATTTCATAATGACACACTGAAGAATTTTAAACCGAGTACGTGCATCTTTGATATACTTATCGCTTCACATATATCTAATCGCTTGTAAAATATCCTGTTCCTTGCAAACTTGTTGTACTTATTACATATTACATGTAACGAGTAGAACCTACATTAATATTATGTCTTAATACTAATATTACTTGAAATTCACATTGAAATAATAGTGTTAAGGAGGTTTTCATTACCTATTACGAAAAGCAAATTACCTTTTGTTACCATTGACATTCCTACTAATTGAATAATATCTATTAGCGTTTTATTTGTTTACGAAAACGCAGACTTTAGACGGAAGTTTCACAGATGGCTCTTTGTGACTTAACTGCAGTGTCACCACCGCGACACCACATCTCAAAGAAATTTTAGAACTTAACCCTAAACTGGTAATGTGTAAGCTTTATATTCGTTTATTATTATTGACTAGCCTATTCCCTCGGATCCGGCCGATTCGGTCACAGTTACCACAGTAATGTGTTAATCCAAATTCAAATCCAATCCAAATCCAAAGTGAGGACCCATGTGGTGGAGCGGTCACCATACCGGTCTGACACGCAGTGGCTCCCGGGTTCGATCCCCGGCCAGACAGACA
>DWTU01001594.1:0-12900 GCA_018251515.1 Cecropterus confusis | reverse complement strand
AGCCCCATAGTAGCATTGTTTCCTGTGTTGTGGGTGCCATGGACACACATAGACGAATACACAAACACTCAGATCCAGAACAGAAATCTAAACTCATCATTCAGATGTCCGTCTGGCCGGGGATCGAACCCGGGACCCACTGCGTCAGATCGGTATGGTGACCGCTCCACCACGGAGGTTCATTCAAGATTCCATGGAATTACAAATAGCATCTAGAACAGAGGTTTTATCTGAAGTCAATCGCAGACGCATTGCCACTCTCGAGGACTAAGATGGTCGCTTCGTATAAAAGTGAGCTGGCTACCACGTCTTCAGCAACCAACACACCAATTTTATGCCAGAAAAAGTGTGGCGGTGGAAATAGCGGAAAACCAAAAAAAAAACCAGTAAACACCATCAAAATGACTAGTAACGTTGTTAAAAATATTAAAACAAAAAACCACACTTGTTGCTTGCCTTCAGTCATAGTCGCTCGATAGTCGGTTTCTGTTTTTTATAATAATATATTTAATTTAAAGCTTTTTAAGGGTTTTGGTCCAAATAGTAACATAAAAGTCTTGTACATAATATAAATATATTTTTCCAATGAATTATAATCTAGCTTTCATTTGATACCATACTCTCATGATAATAGAAAAGTCGTCCCTTCCACCCTTTTTCCTGTGCACGTGCGCCATTTTTTTTAATTATATAACCTGACATAGGTTATATACCCTGCAAACTAAAACGATTCTAATGATATGTCTGATGTCATATATATTTGGGCTATAGCGCGTCAAAGAAATGGTAATACATACATACATACGCGCGAAAAACATTACCCTCCTTCTGACGCAGTCGGGTAAAAATCTTGCACCATGCTTGATTGAGAAAGTACATTTCTATATTTCTGATGTCTTGATATAATTCTGATAATGAAGATAATACAACATTACAATAAGTATATATTCATGTAAAATTTTACAATTAATATTCACATAATATATTCCAGTAAAAAATCATGTATATGCCTACATCGTGTTAGGTGCTTAAATATTTCTTTTTTAAGTCTCAGAAACCTGTTATTAATTGCTCTACATTGCTTCCATAAGTTCCGTAACGAACATGATAAGGATAAAGAAGGATAAAAATTATATATACATATGTATGCTTCGCCGAGTTTTATAGAATGCTGCGTAAAAATCAGATGTAAAATTGATTGAGGTTCAATGAATAACTTTTGTTAATAGATGGCGCTGAATTTAATTTACGAACGAGAAACAATAGTACTTTTAAGAAAAAGAAAATATATCACGAGTTAAGTAGTCAATTTATCTAACACAACAAGTTTCGTCGAATTTGCAATTTTGCATATAAAACTAAACATAATTGCTGTAAGCATTGAGCATTTAAAGTAATAATCATAAAACCGTTAGAGCACGCAACGTGCCCGTCGCCGCCACCCGGATGTTCCCGCTCTTTTTTATGCCGCTTCAGATTACCAGTTTACGATATTATTAAAATTAAAACTACTTGCTTGCATATATTAAGAGATGTAGTACCGCACTCTTTATACATTATTTTGATGACCTAAATCATTTTAATGATTTAAATTGTACATGAAATAAATTTCTAATAAAAATGATGTATTGCAACTTGTAACACAAGTTCCGTGTCAGAATAATGGTTTATTTTTTGCGTCTGTGGTAAATTGTTTTAAGTATCTGTATTTAGATTACATAAAGTCAATGACATTTGGTTTAAGTTATTTGTATTAAAATAGTAGAGCTACATTGCAAAATGTTTTAATAATCAATAAATTCAATAATATTTTTAGTTTACCTTTTATACATAATCGAAACATATTTGCTCTAAAGGCTTTAATCTGATCTGTTAAAAATATTTCTTTATCGAGTATTCACTAAATATTCTACGTTTCCGGTACCTCCAACTGATTCGTTTAAAAACTTTATTTCGACCTTACATTATTTTTATCGCCCACAGACAATGGACTACAGTTTTTATTGCTTTAAAAAATAAAAGTTCATTTCGACGGGTCTCATCGATCAAGATGCGTGTGACCCTGTGAACCGTTTCACTAGAGTGCAGTATCGACCGCGCCCGCAGCTCCTGCCCTCCATTTTTATTAAAATTGACCCTTACATAATTATAACAACGAGCAATAAATAGTTAACCACTATGAATAATAAATTGTAAACGTCAATGGGAATGTAGCGGAAACTTGGCGTCGAATCCGGCATATCGCGAAGCTTCTATAAATAATTGAATACTATTAAAAAGGTTAAAGTGCAAAGACAAAAATGAAACTAAATAATAATTAATAATGTATCTGAACATCACTGCAACCCATTTTTAGACATCTTATTTTGCATACACCAAATTTAAAATAAAATCGTTAGCGTGATTCAAAAGGTATACAACATCTCGAGTCTCATCGAGTTTCAAATCACAACGCTTCTAAAGAATTTTTACTTCCAAACGAAAATGGAAAGAAACTAAGAAAAGAAAAAACAAAAGATTATTTAGAAATGTAAAAAGGCAAAATTTTCCAAACCCTATAAACATCCCTATTGTATTCCATTTCCGATATTATATGACTTGTCATAAATTTTATATCTTTATATAATAGTAGGTAATTCCCGTGGCTCGCCCGCTTCAGTCACGCTATTACAGGAATGTGTTACTCTAGGTCATAAACCATTTGTATGCCAAATTACACCACATGCCAAATACACATACATAACAAACACATACACACCCTCATAAACCTTCGCATTTATAATATTAGTAAGATTGGACACATCATGATAAATCGGATTCCACTATACGCCTGCAACATATACATTGCGGGAATTTTAATGTCAGGTCCACTTATTAATACTTAGGTTTTTTGAAAAATGAAATGCCAAGTCACGTTGGCAAATATAAATGCCGTAGAACCTGATGATACGTGTTTCTATGTATTTGAATATTATTTGCACAAAACCTTATTTCTAAATGTTACAAGCCTTACAACAAATAGATAAGGCCGCCTTGTCTATCGTATGTTTATTAAAGGCCATTTATTATTAAGGATTTTTATACAATTGAAGTAGCAACAGAGCATGCAGTCCACCTGCGGGTAAAGTGGTCACTGCACCTCCACATTGTGCAGTGGTTGTACTTGAAGCCGATCACAGATGCGTTGCCACTGCTGAGGGCTGAGATATTCATGTCATAATATATGTAATCAGCCGGCATCCTTTTACGTTCAAATATACGTTCATCAATAAGAAGCTTCAGAAATTAACCTAGAAAAATCCCAAATAAATAATAGCATCGCTGAAAGACAAAATAACAGTATTTAAGAAAGGATTAATTTCTAGCATCAGAAATCTCCATCTAGTATCGAGTAGAAAGAGTTTTTTACTTTTTTACCCAGCGTTGCCCTCATCGGTCATGGCGCTGATATATATAGTTACCTAAAACGCGGGTTTTCAAATGCCTATCTTGGGAACCGAGCTTTTCTCGGACCTGGATTCATGATGAATCGATTCCTTGAGCCGAAAAACCCCTAAACTGTAATTTTCATGAAAATCGTTGGAGCCGTTTCCGAGATACTGTTTACACATATATAAATATATAAGAATTCATCCTTTAAATATATTAGATATGTGATCTTAAAAGTGCAAATTAGATAATGATTACTTATATAAAATTAGTGACACTACAAATGTTTCAGTTCCAGCTAATTAAGGGTAAAAAATATCCTTTATATATGTATACCGACGTACAATGCTGTCAGATAAACTATACCAAGTTATCTAAGGTGTCAAATATGGATGCATTATAAATATGGATTAGAAAGAATTAAATCAATTAAATTGATAGCCGTGTCGGCTCACTATGATATCGCTTATTTTTCTGAGAGGTATATATGTATAAGAGTTTCAGCAACTGGTTAGTCACCAAAATTTTATTATGGATGATAAGAGATAAAACAAGCAATTTAATAAAATAAATAGAGCAAGCGGAAATTACCGGTGTCAAAAACGTGCTACAATAAAATTTTAGTACAGCAATAATGACTAATGTCGTCACATAATATATGTATAGCGATATCATTACCTTGCCGCGGAACTTTACAAGCAACTATAGCAGATAAGTAGGTAGGTCGTGCGTAACACGATAAAAGTATTTACTAAACTTAGTTTCACTTTTTTGTGTCATTAAATTCAGTTTCGATTTATTTGTATGGTCTGTGTTGTAGATAAAAGACGTAATTACATACCTACTGTGGCTTGTGGTTTGAAACAAAAATAGCTATAGGATAATTTTACTCATCAGCGAGAACATGTTTAGCGTCCTCGTTTTAGGACGTCCTAATACTATGACCTACTAAAAGTATTGTATATGTCGGTTATAGATGTGATTACATATTGCATGTTTATAGACACGTAAGTAACTAAGTAATACCTACTACATACGTAACATATATAATCTGGGATTGCATCGGTCAAATGGATCTGAACAAAAATAACTAGGTACGCATAAAATTAATACAGTTTGCATAAAGGAGCTGCGCTTAACAGAACCGATCAGAATGAAGCTAAACAAACTGGTGATTAGAAATAATCCATGTACGTAATTAATATTTGTTCTGTGAAGTAGCGGTTTGTTGCTTTATTCAATGCCTTATAAATAACGATCTTATTTTTAAGATTGGTAAATTTGGGGACATTTCACATTTCCAATTTAGATAAAGCTCAAACTTAGTTTAAAAATATATTTTTATTATTACCTAAGTTAATTCAGGGACGTGGCCATGTGACAGGGTGGTCGAAACTTGCAGTAAAAACTTTAAGTGATAGGGTACACTCGAAAGATTAAAAACGAAAGGAACCCATGCGACTCAGGTAAAATATTCATTCAAACAAGAAAACCAGGCAAATAAAAAAAAACGCCCTTACATAAAAAGGACGCCCTTACCTAGTGATCGAGCACAATAAACTACTTTGGAAAGGTAGTAAAACCAGTATGGCTCGACCAGGGTACCACCAAACCTACTTGTAGCGTAAAGCAGTTTTTGGCGAAAGGGTGTGGATGCAGACGGAGTTATAATAATAATATGAGGCGAAGGTCTTAATCATCAAGAGTGACAACCCATATTATGTGACTTCAAAAGAGTGTGTTGTATACAGTTGGTTAAAGATGTGCATGAACGGCAGTAACTACTTATCATCGAGTGGACTTCATGTTCTGTTGCTACTTTAATCTTATAAAGAAACGGACTACAATCCGTATACAATGAAAAAAATAGTGAATTCACTCTTAGCGGTCCGAATAAACCTTTACGTAAAGATAAATCAGGTGTATTTCCATATTTTAATCAATCATAATATATTTAAATTAAATCAAAAAGGTATTCGAATGCGGGATATTTTTTGAACCTTATCTAAATAATATTACTAGTTTTATTGTAAGTAGTTATTTTACATAATTTTTTTGGCACGCGAAAACACGGTACAGTTTCAATATAATAAGCCTCCATGTAATTTCAATAAGTAGATAGGCTAGATATATAAGTACTTCTTGAAAGTAATTTTAAAAATGTAAACGTACCTACTATTTATTTATACTTTTTGTACAACCATTACCATTGTAATAACAATAATATTGTCCAATTACAATAATATATTATTATTTATTGTTTATGTAGTAAAAACAGCGCCCACAATATTCGTTTGTGTTTACGTGGTCGTATTTCATTAAATGAATGAAACGACCGCAAAATATAATGAAAGATAAAACTACATAAACCATATGGCTCTATAGTAATAATAATAAAATACCGATATTTCATTCAAAAATCCTTTCATTACCGAACAACCTAATCGTTCACATATATCTGTGTCTTTAATTTAAAATTATAACGTTAATATTAAACATTACAATAGGTTTAACTAGCGTGTGTTATCTATAAAAGAAATTGGATATCTCTTACCTTTTATTTTGTGCTTTCTTTAAGAGAAGTTAACATCTGCGGATAATAGATCTTTGTATTTTACCGGTATTCGGTAATAATTTAATATTTATCTATACAGAAATGCTTTTTCGAATTATGAATGAATGTGAACAAATTTTTGTACGTAGTGTACGCGGCACGACACGAGGCTAACGAACGGCAAAGGCACAGATATTTATTTCACAGTTCTCATTTTTACACAGATGGATGTATGCAGCGTGAACTGCGAAAAGCCGGCCGGCCGGTATCGTGTCTAACCTAACCTCACTCGCTCACTCCTTAGATAATCAAGAGTGAGAGAGGGAGATAGAAATAATGACAGCGGTTAATATTAAAACGTCTATAGTCGCGACACAATATCCTCTGTCGTGATACGCGAGTTACTACTCATTCGAATACGATTATGTCGAATATGGAATGCGAGTCGGCTCGCAGATTGTATATTCGTATGTTTCTTTCCAAGTGAACGAATGGTAAAAGCACTGTTGTGAATATCCAATGAACAAAGAGACAATTCTCTATTTCTGTGTTCTTGGGTGTTATCAAATCGAATATGAAATTGTGATCAAATATGTTAATACACCCGAAACAGAAATTTATGTTAATAATAACAATGTAAAACATTGGGTGATTATTATTAAGACATAACTTTCAAAAGATAAGTTCCCGTTTTTTAAAGCAATTTACGCTTATTGTCAATTACTGTATACCAAAAAAATATAAGTGATCCCAGTGTGCTTATTAAAGTACGTACTTAGCAGTATCTTATTTATTTTATTAAGAGTATATAACAATATTAAATAAGTGTTTTTCATAAAATGAACACTTATTAATGCAGTGCTAACGGCGATGAGACGAATGATTTTAGACAGATTTTATTCGTTCACATCTCTCTACATTACTCAATCCCGGTCATTTTTATCTAAATTGATTATTCGATCTTCGATCCACTTCGCTTCAATTAATTACTTCATTCGGTCTGGGACACGTTTACACGCGGCGAATACGTTACGTGCGTGTTGAACTTTGATATATTTTTCGTTTTTTTTCTTTTTTTATTATAAAACACATTTTTTGTGTTTTATTCAGGATAACAGTACCAAAGCTTTGAAATGGCCGGAAGAAATGCAAAGCGGTTACTTCAATATGTTTCTGAACATACCATTAATTCTCCAGCGAGAAACTGTAAGTTATTTTTCAAATTAATTCAAACGTAAACAATTATTGTTAGTACTTAATAGCACGTAATTATTTTTTAGTTAGTTAAAATAAAAATCCAATTTTATTGATGTAAATTAAAGGCTTTAATTTTATTTGGCGCTCCTAACGTAAAATATTAAACACTTTTACTCAATTAAAATAAACACGTAGTTTTGTACAATATAATTATAACAGATTTAATATACAAATATTTTTAATCACTACTTATATGGGACGTTCCTGGAATCCTTGCGGTCCCCAGGTCCAATATTTCTGTTATTTTATTTTCATTATATAATGTTATGATACAATATTACCAGATTCAACTGCTAAAAGAGTGGTGGCAACTAAGCCTGTAGTTGAGATGGACGGCGATGAAATGACCCGTATTATTTGGGAGAAAATTAAGGAGAAACTCATTTTTCCCTATGTTAAGGTAAGCTTATTTCAATAAAATAGCAAACCAATGTAAAGATAAGAAAGAAAAGAAGTTACATTTTATCACTTAATTACTTTTAATTATCCATTATTATTCTTTCCGAGGCCAGTAACATCACTTGTTAAACTTTAATATGCATTAATTGGAACAACAATCTGCAGCCCGCTACTTGTCGGAGCTCTCATATCATTACCGTTAAGAGGACTTTGCTCTTCATGGATATTGAAGAGACACCTCTGTTACATTAAGCTGGTATCTATCAACGTATACTATTTTAATAGCTTATTATTTATTAATTATTTGTAGTGAGTTTGAGTAATTATTTATTTGTATATAGTGTACTTATCACAGTTATGTTTATTTTTCATGGTTGAAATGGCTTATTATTTAGTATTTATAATATTTCTGTCATTCAATGTCATTGTAATAAAAAAAATTGTGTATCAATTATTTAACTAAAGCATGCATTCTAATCAAATCATATCTAATTAATGTGATGTGTGAATACAGGTAAATACAGCTATTAGAGCTTAATTGTCCCCTATATTTCACATCAATTGTATGCAGAATTTGAAAGAATTATAAGTTCAAATGCAATTTTCTTATATACATTGTGGTAATACTTTTAAAGAAAACCTTATAATCTTTTACGCATTAGAATGTCACTTTATTTATTCGTTCACTCCGTTGCGTCCAAAATAATAAATAAAAATATGCAACCTGCATTGTATACACATAATGACAATATCTTAAATAAATATCTTTTGCCTCATACTTATTTATATTTAATTCGCAGGAGCAAATGAAATGCGTGAGATATGTACATTTCGGAATATAATTGTATTTCCTTATGTAAATTATATCACTCTTATAAGCACAACATATTTTTTAAATTATTCATTAATTATGTAAGCTATTGCTAGCATTTGGTAGTTTAACTTCACTTTAAGCCTTTGGTCTTTCTGAAATCATTTCAACTTTGATCTGCATCAAAGACAAGTAACCAATCGTGTTTCATATATGGATTAATCTTTGAATTTGAAGTAAAATATGCTAGTATGATATTGATACTTCAATACTGATTGAGTCACAATCGGATAAGCATGTCATAATATGAGACAAATCAAATGAGTTTTATAAAATATGTTCGATGATAAGATAATGCATTTATTGTATATTGCATTGGAAAAAATATTTTGACTGATTTAATCCTACTTATTTTTAAAAACAATTTAGACTGTCCTGAATTTATTGCACTAAATAGCTAGTGTGAATTGTGCAGAAGCCTGCACTAACTTCAAATAAATATAATTTATTACCTAACTAGTGGCAATTTTAAGATACCATATGAGACAAAATTGTAACAAAACGGTAGGAGTAGAGGTATTACAGGAGCATTCAGCAAGAGATTTCAGAGAGAGAGTAGAAAAAATACAATATTAAAATTATGTTGTCACAAGATTATTTCCAGCATTTCAAAGTAATTGCAGTCAAAACGCGACTAAAATGTGAACGACTGAAATTAAGGCACTATTTAAAAAGCCTGGCCTTTCTGTTTCAGTGTGCTTACAATGTTGTAAGCAAACTGATGTGAACATCGCTTTCGCAGAAATTATCCAGACATTGTAACGTAATGACGTTATTTTTAAGTTTAAACATTGTGTTAATCTGTGCAGTCTCTTATCGCCTATATATAAGTCGTTATCTATGAATCCGGTATAAAAGAAAATAACGTTTGCTGATTTTTGTGGGTCACAAAAAAAGCAAGGTCGCTGTCGACAGACTGGGTGTGACATGATATTTACTTAATGCATAATTCGCACCTACTGTCGCACAAATATTTGTAATAATTAAGTGATTACAGTGCGTATTGAGATAACATTATTATCAGAAGTATAGTTAAATCATTGACGCAGGGTTATATCAGCACGTAGAAAGGTGATACAATCATTTGCATTACGATTAAAAGATAATTAATGAAATACATATAAGTACAAACATAATGCGAAATTTCCGTCTATCATCACAAGGTATTTTTTGCATATTGTTTTTTCTACCCGATTGTATGTAATTTCGATCGCGGTATTACATATCATGGGCTATACAAGAGTCAAAGCAAAAATCTGATATTGACACTTTTGAACAAAGAACACATTAATGTACCTATAATGTCTTACAGAGACGGTATCCGCATACCACTGCTTTGATATACATGATATATTGTTTGCATGATTTGTGTGATTTGCACACAACATAAAAACGCAAATTTTCCATGACAGTCAGATTAAAATTAAACAATGCTCATTGTCTTTATCTTTTTGATAATGAAGTTAAAATAATAAAAAATAACCACAAATGAGTTAGAGCTCCAAGTTTTCAATTCTAAAGTAATATAATAAAAATTAAAACTATATCTTCAACTTATCATTGATTAATTTTGAATCGTGCAGTTATCCATAAATATTTAAAAATACGAGTTATGCAAGTAACAATTATGTGTAGGTACTCGTTAATATGGTAGGCGACGGACAAGGATTATTTAATATTCAGAAACGGGACAATGAATGAATACATGCTCATGATCAGCTTTCTGAATGTTATCAACTGGTAAAACCGGATATCGCAGGACCGGCTCGCCGTGCTTGTCTCTACTTGTAGCGATGAACTTTTAAATGTGGCGCGTGATCGCTTCAAATGACCGTCCCTGAACCTGACTTCTGGCTGTGATAAGTCGTATAATCTAATATTTTTTATTACGATTCTCCATACGCGACTCTGACCATAATTATGTTCTTTGCCTTTTTATATATCTCTGACCACGATTTATGTACTTAAAGTCATTCAAAGCGACAGTATTTAAATTCTGTTTCTGTATATGAAAATCACAGGCTATAATTTTATTTCAATTATAATTATCTTGATACTAGTATGAATTATGATTGAATGGCATGTCTCGCGGTAATTATATCTATGTAATTAGATTTCATATAAATCTATCGCTACTTTGCAAGAATTCAATCTCACAATTCTTCAAATTCATCAATTTTAAAGTTAAAGATACTATTTTATCCTAATATCCTGTAAATATATTGTGGACAATGACGTTTTCATTCATGAAAAAGACACAAATAACAAAAAGCATTGTTTTTTTTTTATTTCCTGATTCTCCTGTCATTCATGCAAAGCAGGTATATTCATAAGTAGATATAAAATTCAGCTGTACATTTATAATACTGAGGTGTATTGCTAATAGATGTAACGAACATACATATGTACGACATGATGTTATATAGATTAATTAATATTTTGAACCATCTGTTGTTGTATTGTTATCAAACACAAACATAATTACGTTCGTTATCGTTAGTTTACTAGGTTAATATTTGCTCTATGATATATGTATATATTTTTATGTAAATAACTTTGGGTAGTATTGCGTTTGTTGGTTTAAAAGCTAATGCCTTACTTATTGTATTTGAAAAATATTTATTTCATGTAACTAGACCCGTTTAGACCTTGAACATACAAGGTTTTAGGCCCCTGATAATTTTATTATTATTATTATTAACAACTAAGACTTATGTAGCTACTTACCTCTCAGTTTCAAACAATTTATTATATTCCCAATGTCTATAGCTACAATAAGCAATCGAGGTCCTGGGCTCATGCCTCAGGACGACAAATAAAGATGTCGCCGCAGACGCAAGAGCGTCACAAAGTCTTCCTTCTCTGCAGTCTTAAGGAAGTTATATTTCCGAAACTACCTCCGAACTATATAATGTTTAAAAAGTTTCAATTATATCTTATGAACCTTTTATAAAATGCATAGGGTTTGATTGCTTGACTATTCCTCCCATAACTTAACACGTTGAATTTAGATTTGTTTATGAAACTAAATGAGATAAGTAAATACAGTTGACTTCTCTGTTCATAGTTGGAGTGTTTATACTTCGACCTGGGTCTGCCCCATCGCGATGCAACCGAAGACCAGGTGACCATAGACGCTGCGCATGCTATCCTCAAGCACAATGTAGGCATCAAATGCGCTACGATCACCCCTGATGAGCAAAGGGTTGAAGGTAAATAAAAAATAATTAGATGTATTATCAACCACTGATTACTAGATAGGTATCCCCCGGTAGCGAAAACAAAGCTTTTGAGGGTGGAATACTGATGCAGTTCACCTGATGCTAAGTGGTCATTATCGCCCATAGATATATTTTAGCAACTTCATATAGAACAGGAATTCTATCTGAATATCGCTTGGTCACATTTCTTAAATTCGTCAAAACTAAGGGTAACACATTACCCTTAAGTCTAGGTCGGTATGCTAAGGTATTTAACACATTTTTTATTGTTAGCAACGCATATCTAATTAACTAGGAGGGACTTCTTAATAATGTCGATTTCGTGAATGGAGTTCGTAACTTACAAATTTCGCACAATAATATCATTTATAACAATAACATAAGTCTTATGTTACAGAATTTAAGCTAAAGAAGATGTGGTTAAGCCCCAACGGAACCATCCGAAACATTTTGGGGGGGACAGTGTTCCGTGAGCCCATCTTGTGCAAGAGCATCCCACGCGTGGTGCCTGGTTGGACGAACGCCATCGTCATCGGTCGTCACGCACACGGCGATCAGTATAAGGCACAGGACTTCGTCGTTCCGAAGCCTGGAAAGGTATGATTGACTTCGTTGTTATTATGGCACCGCTGTGGCATGCGTGTATCCCACGCTATATAAAGTATTTAACCCTCTCGGACCGAGTGTTGCTTCTACGCAACACGCACTTCTAGACCCCATAAAGCTACCTATAAAATATAGCAGTATAGCATAGTTCTATAAAGCAAGGTCAGTTGGTGCTATAGATACTCCTAAACCCTAAAGAAAGCCGCTTTTATCCATGTCAATATGAATAGCGTCATGTGATAGATCGTTTTATGCCATAATTATTGCAAAAAAAAGAAGTTCGGAAACATTTTTTTTTTATTTCAATCGTTCTAATAGAAGTTGGTATGATGTATTTATGGTATTAGTTGATGGATAAATAAAAAAACCTTTTAGTTTACCATGCGTGCGTGCATACGTGCGCACCTGATGTTGCACGCACGCAACATAAAAAAATCCTACTTCCCGTTAAGAAATTTGAAATTTTACGATGAATTCACCAACTAGACAGTACCGTCAACCCATTATTGTCCCACTGAATAATTCTCCCTTCGCTTTATCCAAATTTCCAGATATATCACGCC
>DWTU01001593.1:0-12900 GCA_018251515.1 Cecropterus confusis | reverse complement strand
CCACACCCTTCCAACGAAACGCAAGAACTGCTTCACGCTAGAAATAGGTGTGGCGGTGGTACCTTCCCGGTCGAACTGTACTGGATCTACCACCATCATACATACATAAAGCATACAATTTACCTGATGTTAAGTAGTCCCAGCTGATCTTGCACGTCTATCCCCATAAGTAAGCTGGCATCTTCACCCTTTTTTCCGAAACGCAATAATTGCTTCACGCTAAGTGTGGCCGTACCTCGACCAAATTCGTCGTCGTTCAAAAGAGTCTCCTAACACAGGTCCCGGAATAATGAAAGATTAATATTTCTATGCTGTTTCAATGTGCCTTGTATAATAGGTTAAAACAGGAAGGTCCCAAACCTTACCTTAGTTAGCAGAAGGAAAGAAAGGAAAAGCTGTCACGGTGATCCTGGCGTGTTCCCAAATTGGAGAGAAATATGCCCCCCTACTTGGATCCCAGTATCTTTATTCATAAGGCAGCGCACACGACGTGTTTCCGATGTGGGCGGGCATCTAAAAACTACGTACTCACTCGTACTATAAATTTGCAAGATTTATGCAAGGTATAATCCTTAGGCTATAAATAATACACTATAGAGTGGTTGTAACTTCACTGTGACGTTAATTGTCCTTGGGCCTTTTCTGTTACAATGGGAACAGCAATTACCGCAATACAGGTTTTGCGAAAGGCAAAAATCTATGAGATGGTTTATTAAAACTTTTGCGTCGAAATATGTCTTTTTTCTGGACAACTACATAATTTTGGTGATTATAGCTAACATGCATATCCTTTAAGAATTATCTTCTGTCCCAGGATACTATCGCAACAGCATAATATTCTTGAAATAGAAACAAAAAGTTCTCTTACTCTTTTGTAAAATTGGCTATGAATTGGTGTCTGCTGTCGTTTCGTTACTATTCATTGAAAGGTTGATCCAAGAGTTTTCAAGAGGTTTCTATTGATATTTTTTGAAAGAAAGAAGCAAGTTTGTTTATCCTTTCCAAACTTTCACATAGAGAGAAACTTGCGAATCAAAAATACTTCTGAACGTTTGTCAAGTTCTTCCAGAACATTGATAGGATCTCGGTGCGGCGATTATCCAATTAAGAAGTCGCCGGGAGCAACGCACTCCCCTGAGATCGCTCAGAGCGACCATCCCGGCATCGGGCTTCGGAAATTACTAATGCTATAACAATTATACTAATTTTCTAGCGTCGCGACTAAATTGATGAAAATCATTTTCTTGTCCGACAAGATTTTCGAAAACATTGAGTTTTGTTGGTTCTAGGAACACTCGTTGTGTTTCTGAATTCAGCAGAACATAATTTTCCAGTTCCCAAAATTCAAATAATGTACTAAAATCTATCCGTGCCTTTTTGTGGCATACTTGTATGTCCATATACTTAATTTATTCCTCGTAAGAAACCCACAAACGAAAATCCTCGCCCCGGCGGTAGCTATATGTTAATATAAACTTTATCGGAATAGTATCTTGTGAACGTGAACATTTATGCAAGTATCTATAACCTGCTTCAGCTTAAAGCTGCAAACGCTGTAACCACATCTCTAACACGTTTTCCAATCATCTGTTCGCATTGCGTCGATAATGAACTTGCGCACAAAAACAGTAGCGGTGTCGGGTGGAACATAATTTGCGTAAATGGACGATTTTCTTACGCCCGCTCAACTTGACCTATTCGTTGGTGCGCGTGGGCATGCGACCGGTACAGTCGGCCACGTGCGGCCACCAGCTGGAAACTACACGTCATGTTCTCCCGTATTCCGTGCACGTGGAGGCTCTTAATCGCATGCATCATTCATGAAACTATTGCCATTCTGAGTGAGTACTGTACGTTTTAACATAGGCGAGTGTACTTCGTATGTGATGATGGAGTGCGGAGACGGAGGTATCGTCGGCATTCACATCAAGAGCTCGCGAATCGAAACAATGCTGTCTGTGTACTTGAGTACTTAAACCAAACTTAAAAGGAAAAACAGAGTGAAGTTTCAACATATCAGTACACCGGCAACTGTAGGTACTGATAATTTGTTCAACAAATTAAAGTTACATTTCAAGATAATTGACATCGTGGGATCGTTGCTTATTAATTTAATAAAACTGGTTCAAAATACTAGACTTGTGTCTTTTGATAATGATCACAGATTTGAATAATTTAACATTAATGCATATCAATAATCGGGCGACACCTAATCCCAAGAGGCTTTAATCCTGTTCTTATCTCTCTATAGGTGTTGCTAGATATTTATATTAAAGTTGCCAATCAATTGTAACTGTGAAATAACAGAGGATATGAAACTTAAAATCATTTAACGGTACATTTATATACACGAAGCTATAAAATCAAGTAAAAATAACTCCAAGAAGCTCACAATTTTAAAATCAATAAAAGACAAGCCGCAGCGAATCGGAGCCGTCGTAATACGTCTTCCCATTGAACCCCGATTTCCGTGCCAACGTCGATAACATTCATTCATGGTATACTAAACTTTACGTTTTTCCACCGAAAGTTTATTTTATCGTCGTTAGGGGATGTCACGCAAAATATTGCTTAAATTCAGCGGAATCGATTTTTATGTGGTTTCCGTGTTGTTGTGCAATGTGGGAGCGGTGCCGGCCCGTCCCGGGACATTTTTATTCCCATGAGTTTACACAAATGGCGCTTCGATAATTGACAGTTTTGTCATTTTGTTAGTCACGAGTTTGAAAAAGACGATAGTTAACGTTTTCCTACAAATCACACGTGATTAAAATAAGGTTTTTCGAGCTGTCATCAACCCACTATTGCTCCATTGCTGGGCAAGGGTCTCCTCTGAGAGTGAGATGGCCTTTTAATTTATTCCCATATCTAAGAAATTGCCGACTTGCATTTTCAATCAGCATAATCTCTTTAGAAGAGTTTTAATCTTTAATATGTCTCTAGTATTAAGCACGAAGATCGAACAATTATACCGAAAACGTAAAAAACCAAATGCAACCATATCGTGACTGATAATGTTGGATTCAAATGTCCATTTGCGGCGGCGATCAAGGCGGTCACGGAGTGTGTGGCGGAGCGGATACTCACGATTCGCGAATACACGGGATTGATTTTAATTGTAATCAAATCCATATTCGTTTAGCCGATCCTGCCTCGCTGGAAATAAATGTCATGCTTATTCCCGTTTTTTGTGTATACAATGTACCTTTTATGAATTTTGGATAATTATTATCTTTGCAATAGATATTATATTATATTTGCAATATATCGTAGATACGAGAACATCTAAATAAACATCTACGAACATCTAAATAAAAACATGTTTCACTTTCACACTAATATCTTTTAAATATAATGTCACTTCTATGGAACTCCAGTGTTTTTACTCCATACCTGTGGTAAGTCAGCACACACTTCCACGCTGTGACAATGCGTATTGGAAGTGATTTTTAAATATTAGAATACAAATGGAAATTCTATACACCAAACGCACTTTTTGCGGTGTTTGCCAAAGAGAGATTAATTCAAGACGTACCGCGTCGTACACATCTTCACGTACGGTTCCTCACGAGCGTCGCATATATGGGCATCCTCTGATGTGACCGCAGCTCCTTTTTGCTCATCCTTTGCGAGTCTCCGCAGTTCAAGGCTCGGCGCCATATACGAACCCGGACGTTATGGAATAGTAAGTAGTTGATTGTGTTCGGATAGCTCCGATCTCAAGGGGATAGGCTATGAATAGCTGGATAATTTCAGCGCTCACGAGTTCGGAAAGTTTGCATTTAACTGTTGAAAGAGGTCTCTTTGCCGTTATCGCCTTTAAACGTCAAAGAAAGACATCTTGTACAATCTTCTGTTTACCTCATAATAATCTGATTTTGTCTTATAATTTTAGCATCATTCAACCTGGATTAGAATCTATCAGTATTTAAGAAAATATGAGTCACGTTCATTGGATTGTTTCACGTTCGCATTCATTACGGTTCAGTGAGCTATAATTTAAAATCGGTGGTATCGAGGTCTGTACCCAGCGGTAGAATATAAAAGGATTACATATATAATTTAGCCGCTGATCAATTTAGAAGTTTATGCATACTTTTTAACGGATTTTATCTTAATTTAATAATTCCAGATAGGTACATCTAAAACCTGCTCAGAAAACTTCACTTATAATTCACAGCTTAAAACAGCGCTCATCAGTCGATCGATTTAAATAAGCACCTGTCATAATGAACGCTCAGTCTCAGACCGACTGCTTTGTGTTTTAATTGCGAACCATCAGACAACCTTCGTCTCTCTTCATTCATTTTTGAAGAAAAAATAAACAATGCAGCCCTTGTTGAACATGCAAATGAGCCTTCGAAAATTGGTTTCTAAGATATGCCTGTTCATTGTATTGTTCGTTTCATATTAACTTCGAAGGCCGTTGAAGTATTTCTAAATTTAGGAACAAGGTCTATTAAAAAAGTCACTAGAAATGATGTAACTGGAACAAGTGTTGATTGAATTAAATGCAACCTCATGATTTTTTATTAATTCAAGGTTACATGTATAGGGAAGTAGTACTTTTATTAACGTTTGTTTTTTTTTCACAGATACGTAAGCCATCATGGCATACTACCGGTGTGGCCCAACAGCGATCGGGAGCAGGGCGTCCTGGTCGGTGACAAGCACTATGGAGCCCAAGAGCTTTGAGAGACCGCTGAGCGGAAATTTTGATAGAATCTTTAATGCTTTTGAAAGGACCAATGCTTTTGAGTATGTAAGGAGCACTTTTGAAGCTAAAGATGAGGAGGAAAGACATGTTGGACATAGTGACATCGTGGTGAATAGGAAAATGAGTAGCAGCTTCGAGCGAGCCGATTGCGCGCTGGCTGCGCAGACGCCCTGTTCTGATGATGAAGATTTTTATAGGGAGAAGATCCTGTACTCGCAGGCGAGACAGCTCTTCCCCCTCCAGGAAGATCTGGCCGATTGGATTAATAAAACTATTGGTAAGTCATAACTGTTGACCCTTATAATTCCCGTTTTACAACAACACTGTACATACTAATTGATCGGCAGGCTGCTAAGAAGCTGCTAAGAAGAAGATGCTGCTAAGAATTTTTCATAGAATTTATATTTTGTTTCGTAAACATGTACGTATGTTACCAAATTATTCACTCTCAAAAACAATAGTAGATCAGGTGTAGGCAACTTTCCATTATCCACATGTAATGAAATGAAGAAAGACAAATTTTAAATAATATGTTTAAATAAAATGACGTTCCGCGACTAGTATCACCTGCTCCACTGCCACGGACACCGAGAAAATTGACGTGGTTAGTTTCACCGACCCATTACTCTCCAGTAATGTCTTGCATTTACTACAAAATACATATTAGTCAGCAGCAACGTTGCATTGATGAATATACTCGTGCTCCTTTGGATCACCATCTATTATATTGTTCAGACAAGTGTATCGTGAATTGTTAACATTTTCTTACGAAAGAATGATATCAATATTTTACCTTCCAAGATTAGTTGTTTTGTTTTCTACTTACATCTACGGCATCCACTCTGGTAACCAGTATTAAATGATGTCTTTCTGTTTTTTGGGTTTTTTTCTTCTTGGATAAAACTTACATCAAACATTTAAATATTATGCCGTTTCGCCTTTATCATAACAAATATTGTCACTTCGCTCATTCATTATCGCTCGGTCATCAGGCACCAAAACAATAACAACAGAACACGTGGAATAGCGATTGTATCATCGTTCCATATTTGTGCCGGTTTTTGTGTCTTGTCGCCGACGTGTAGGCGGACGCATACGACTTGTTGTACCGTCTTCGAGTAACGTTAAATGCGAAGAATTAGACGGGGACAGAATTATGTTATACGAAGCTACATCTGGGGTTACCTTTTGAAAGTTTCCCCCTCGTGACAAAAAAAGAAGGTAAGGTAATGAGCAACTCTGACAAGGTTTAAATTTTGTGCCCTCGACTTTGAAAAAGTGATTTTTTCCCCCGAATTAATGTAAGTCCCATTAAATAAAGAGCTTTTTACTGTCATGTGGTCAGTCGGAAAAATGCGGCACGATTATTGGCAAAGCGCATTTTGCCATCTAAACGTTGCCACCTTGGTAGCCGCCTCTCAAGCCAGCACTGAGTAACTTAGCTGACAAGCTGTGATAAAGTTTCAGTTTCTAAGTAAGATTTTCCTAAAACCGGCCACCTCAATGCATTAAGCATTTGATATTTTTTTACACAACTCAGATATCATACTATCATTTCTAGAACTCTTTGATTATATCTGATTATGTTAGCAATGACAAGCCGATAATAACTTTTTGTCGTCCACCGATGAATAATGACCTGCAGTTACTATATGTCGTAGTGTTGTCCGATGTAATTAAACACTTCAGTGGCTTGGAGCTATTTTAGTTAGTTGCTCTACGTTTTAATGAGTCGATTATGATTGTTATTAGACTGTTACAATCATTGCATATGATATTACCAAATTACAACTGATGTAAAGTTTTCATGAGTATAAGCGTGCTTACCAAGTGATTTTGAAAATATGTATTATACATAAAAATATTTCTATATTAGGTGAGATAACCGAGAGCTTCTTTTTGACCAAGAATAGAGCGCAAACTAAACGAGTTATGCACTGAGTTACTTTGCAAGCTTTTGAAATTAATCACGAATACTTGAAAAAAATATTTAAGGAAATTCATATTTCATGAAACCTAGGTTTATTAACAGATTAAAATTGTTTGAAAAAATATGTTTTGTGAGATATTATTGATTTATGACACAACAAATAGGAAAGATATCAATCGTGGGCTAGTAGGCCTCTTTTACGCAACGGAAATAGTTTTAGGATTGCGATTGTTATTCGGTTACCAGCATTGCAATATTTGCAATCCAGGTAGCTAGCATTAATTGTCTTTTGTCTTTATTCTAGTTTTAATAACTATCAATTGTAAACAAACTAAATCTCATTGTCACTGAGCCCTGCTTGATAGCTAAATTACTGATATTATCTCTTGTCTCATTCCCTGTCTTCGTCATTTAAGACCATTATTAAATACACTGTATGATGTTTAAAAATGTAACGATTAATAAATGTATAAATTTAAAATTGAATATATGTGTGTCTGTTCGTTTGTCTTTCATTCATTTTTAATACAGCTATAATATCAAGAAATTGGGAAGGTGTTAAGTCCCGTGGTTCGTGGCATAATGTGTATGGTTGGTTCTAGTTTTAATATACGATAATTTTGAACTCTTTAGGTGGCATTGATGTTGCTGCTTTTTATGGCCGAACAACGTTCGTTGAGTAGACGAATGTAAAATTATATCATAATTAACAAGTACAACGTTTCTGTGATTAATCGTTTTGATTAATTTTTATCAAACAGTAAATTATAGACATTCTTTACCAATTGTTCTGGCTGCTTGACTCTCTTTTTACTCTTTTTGCTTTTTGTACTTCATATAACAAAAATAATGAATTATTGACATTGATATTGAGCTACAATATATTAAGCAGTAGCATTACGTGTATATATATTCTGTTAAAATGGTTAACTAGGTATAAATGATTTACAACAATAGGTCGTAACACAGTCGTGCGACCCACGCAGTGTCGCCGCCACGTGCGAATAATTTGAGTGTCCAAATTTATTGCTGTTTTGTTTCACGAGCTTTTTACAATTGACGGAGCGACGGTGTTTGAAACCGACGATGCTATATTTCTTTCATGGTTTTGTGATGTGGAAACACGGTATTAGATTACGCATTACCGAATGCGATGGTTTTATGGGAAAATCCTAAAAACACCGTCCAATGACAAAAATAAACATTAATGTATATGTTAATGAGGTGGTGTCAGTCGTTCTAGGAATTAAAAAAACTAAAAACACATGAGTTAACTTCAATTTTCTTACTTGAAGACAGTTTTTAATGGTTTGAATTTAATACATTAAAGGACGTACGTCATTTTTCCTTAAATCTGCGAAACGATGTGTTTTCTCATGGTTTATACATAAGTAACGTTACTATTGCAGCATAGAGGTAGATACAGTAGAATCACAGAAATAAATACTCGTATAAGTAGTCTTGCTTAAAGGCTTAACAATACTTTTAGAAATTGAAGCTGTCGTGTCGGCTCCTAGAAATGGTTCCACCCCGGCATGTTCCGTCATATTTGACTCACTGCGCATACATCTTGAGCTATCTATCACTGAAGGAGACAAAAACATACCTTGCGCGCCCTGCATAGCTCCGTGGGACTGTCAACTCGCATAAATGGGTGGGAATACAACGGCTGCTGTGTTAGTTAGTGTTGCAAACTTAGACGTTGAATAAGATATATCAATTTTCGGAAATAATAATAAGTACTTATTAACAAACAATGGTTAATAAAATAAACGAGCTGCTGGCTCATATGCTCATTTATAGGAGTTTATGGGACAGATGGAACTTTAGAAGTAAATAGTTGATCTGTTTTTCAAGGTTTAAATACTTACTTTAGTACAGTTTTAAATGAGATTAGAAACAATTCTTTGGCAAAAAATAGGGCAATCAAAATAGTTGTCAGTACCAAAACAATAAGTAAACATCTTTCTACAGATATAGGAGGTTTTTCATTACAGTATAAGAATGTTCTTATTTACTCCCGTAAATAAGAACATTCATTCACGTACAAATTTTGTAAGAATAGGCATGTGCCTATTCTTACAAAATTTGTACTTTGTTATTCCTGAGATACGTAGTAAGTTGTCCTGTATCAAGTTTTTTTAAATGATTGTTTGTGTAAGTTACTGATAACACACACGCAATACGTGACGTATTGCGTGTGTGTTATCGTAATCGGATTCATATCAAAATCAATAATATTTTAATCAAACACAATACTTAAATGAAATACAATAAAATAAAAAGCGTATTGGAAAGAAAAGAATAACGTTAACTCTAAATTATCTTTAATATCTATTGGTAAGACTCGTCTTCTTTTTTTACCCTGCAATTTGCCACATCGATCCCGGCATTACCAACTGAAGCCAAAACAAAAAGGAGGCATGTGATCGCGGGCTATAAACGGAATCTAAACACATGAACAGATGTTACGTATTTAGTAATTAAATATAGACTGACGGTAAGTGAAGCGCGTAACGCTAGCCGTATATGGGTTAGACAGCGAACATACGGGAACTAATAAAACCATTCAGTCCACATAACTCTATCAACTTTTTGATGAGAGACATCTATAGGCGCAGGTAAACCTGATCGTTGGCGTGGCGAGGTTTGCCGTGCTGATGGGTTCGCCACACCGTACAAAGCCACACTGTTACATATAGACTTTATATGTACCACAGGTACTTACGTGTATATTACTATAGGTTTAATATTTGAAATAATAAATGGTCATCATTTTCTGTAAAAATTCGTCATATATTTTTTTTTAATCTTGTAATCTTCAGTCTTTGCATATTACTTACACGAATACGATGCTCCACATCTGCCAAGCGTCCCGTGACAGCATTTTTTTTCTTGATTTTCGATTTGGCTTAAATTATCCTTGAACTAGTCTTATGTATTTGATTTTTTCATGTTCGTAGTCTTCAAAGTGGTTCGACCAGTGTAGTTCGACCGGGGAGGAACTACGTTAACTACGTTTCGGTGGTAGGGCGTGGTATCCGGTTCACTTATATTTGAGGCGACCACCTGCGTCCTCGGGACTAAGAACGCGTCTGTGATCGACTTCAAATAAAACCCCTGTCCTATATGAAGATGCTTACAGATGTCCATGGGCGGTAGTCACCACTTACCGACTATGCAGTCCATGCGAGCATGCTCGTTTATTACTTCAGTTTGATAAAAAAGGTATATTTTATTAAGCCGATACTATCGAGTTCCTACAATTAGAATAGCGTCGGAATAAATGTTACCTAAGTTGTCAACTACAAAGCAATACCGCTGCGTCCTAAAATCTCTTTAATTTTTTTGCGTAGAAGAAAGGCATAGCATTTCAAGATGATGATAATCTTTTATGAAATTGATGTAAGAAAAGGCAAAAAGTTTAAGTTGACTTTTAGCAACTCTTTTTAGCACACGAAATCTTACTGTCGATTTTAAATACATTTCGTATTCGTAAAGATTTCATTGGAACTCTATATATATAAAAAAATACATATATACTCGAAGTATCTGTATCGTCGAAGTCAACTCGATGCAATGATTGAAACTCAGAAAACATTGTGAGGAAACCTGCACATCTCGGAACTCTGTAAAATCGCAAATGTGTCGACCAAATCACACGTGGCCAGTGCGGTGGACTACGCCTTATCTCAATTTAGGAGGAGGCACGTGCCCAGCGTTAGGAGAGTAACGGGATGACGGCGAGGAAATACAAGCTTGTTAAAGAGAGCTGTTGCCCATTGATGCTTTGCGGTAAAAATGGATCCGACGGCATTACGTCAACAAAACGCACTCAAAGAACCCAGCACGCTGTAAAGCGTTAACTCTCCGATAAGTTGTTATAGCAAATTATATTCTGATGAATGAACAACAAATGGAGCGATTACCACATTGTTTATTTTCACGCACCGCCGAGTCCGTTGCGTTTACAATTTACATAAGAAATCAGAAGCTGCCGCATCTCGGACGCTAATAGATGGTTTTCTTGCAATTTCTGTCCATTATGAGTTATTTACATAATATGCGTTTATTTACATTATGATTTGCTTTGCCATAAAAACAAAACAAACATTTCATTAAGATCTGCCGTTACAATAACAGTATAATTCATGTGTTTGTGAAGCTTTCTCTTACGATTGTTTGTTTATTTTTATAGTATCTTTTTTTTAAATAATATATGAGCATAAAGTTATAATTATTGCTATAAGTGGTTGATTTCCAATTTAATCTCCGTCACTATTTAGTTTAAATAGTCGAAGGTTTTTTTTCTTTTCAAGGACTGTAACATAATTATGGATAACTTCACAACCGAATCGCCGTCTAAAATATTATTGAAAATGAGGATTCCACATACTTGGTTCAACCGCTTTCTGGATGACCCAGTACTGCATAAAAGTAATCAATGTAAGATTTATAAGTTTTGGCGCATAATCGATGGTTTGGTGTCAAATAAATACATCATCATACAGTGTGACGGTTCCGGGATAGTTTCTTAGCACGTGAATACCTTCGTTCAGTCTGAATGTTCAACCGTAAGTAGCCAACTCAATTTGCTAAGCCGATTGGGCCAAATGAGGTATTGTTAGTTCATCATAATCTCCATTGGCTTAGTATATTGGGTTGCGGAAGTGCGCAGTGAAAGTGTGACAATACTGTTGAAATAGGTAACCATCCAAGTTTTGGATGTTAAGATTAAACCCTTAGATTTTTGGTTATCATTCACAAAAATCGTAACCACTCTGATATTATTATTTCACGATACATGTATTACCTGAGATACTATTATATACTGCAGTAGCAGTATCTAATAGGAATAGAGGCATTTAATAGCAGAATATAATAGAAAAGAATAACCAAGTATGGTTATTCTCCTAAATACCAATTTTTATAGAAATTCCCTGCTGACATATATGACATATATACATATACAATATGACCGCAACAAGGGTATTATTTATTTAAATGAAAAATATTTCACCAAATAAACCTTCATAAATTAACCAGACGTTCTTTATACTGAACTTATGTTTATGGCGCAAGAATTTATTCTAAAAATCATTTTATATATCGTTTATTGCTCAGAGACGTCAGACTACATATGCTACGAAGTCTACGACATAGTAGAGATACACGCATACATGTTACTGCGCGTGCCTGTTCTTCGCCCTTTGTTACGTCTAAATGTCTAAATGTACAGCAGAATGGAGGAGATACTTCACGTGATGTGTGACAGTCTCAAGACAACGAAGATATTCAGTTGTGTGGGACCGGATGTTTGTCTCCGAGCTATTTTTGAAACAATTTACAAAAAGATAACATATCAAATTCTTACAAAACGTAAATGTCAGGATTTTTTCTTAACAATGAGTATGAATAACTGACTGATTGACAGACAACTGTAACTAACCTTTTATGATTTGATTTTTAAAAACCAAGTAGGTATCTTAAACTTTATTTTCTCCACTAATCAAATGATCTTGTGGATGATCTGTCTTGGGTTTGATACAAATGAGTCAATAAATGAGCAAATAAACGTGTTAAAAATACAAAATTGACATAGAACCTCCTTTTAGAAATCGGTTAAAAAGCTGATAACAGAAATGAAAATAATGTAATATTAACAAAATTATAACGATGTTTGCAAAATCCTGAGAACATTTCGATAAGTAAGGTACTTGTAGCAACCGTTCCAGAGTTATTTACATCGGTTACTTATCGCGCGGTGGCGTAAGGCATCAACCAATTACCGGGACCGCTACGTTAAGTATTTATGTTCACTGCGATCAGAAGATAGCACGGAAGCTTTGCAGCGGTATTTAAAAGACCAGAAAAATATTTCGCCTCAAATAAGTAATTATTAAATATCTATTTGTACTTGAGATGAAATAAGCGGCGTCCATATTATATCTAGTATAATCTATTTTATATCAGATCATGGACGCCTGTAAAATTAAAATTGAGTTCAACACTTTTAAGTTAGAACGATGGTACAAACACTAATATTTGATTTCAGTCATTTTATTAAGGTTCCTAAAACCATTTTTCGTCAAAATCAATTGTTTGAAAATAGACTCTTACAAAGTGAAATAACGAGTGCCCCCCTACCCCCTCCCCCATTCCAACTTTTAGAGAGTGAAAAATCTGGATAAAACATAATTATGTTGTAGATGTCAAGGAAAACTTTCAACGAAAATTGGTTCGAACAAGATAC
>DWTU01001592.1:0-12901 GCA_018251515.1 Cecropterus confusis | reverse complement strand
AGGTCGGTCTTAATTGTGTAGTTTTCTCTGAGGATTAGGTTGGAACTCCTCGGATAAGTATGTGTCCCTTACCACACCATGGCTAATTCTATTTCGATACTGGAAATAAAACCAACCTTATACCTAAGTACCTATCCCTGATATAATAGATGAATTTAATGTACGTTGATTTCATTAAATCTAAGACAGGAAACAAGTAAAAAACTAAGTTACTTAGATAAGTAATGTTGGTGTCTCTAATTGCAAAATTTATTCAGACACGGTAATTAGTGTCGCATCAGCCGCTATGTGAACACGTTGTGTCCAAGTGCCTAGTATAGCTAAAAATTTTCGAACAGGTGTATATTTTCAGTACACTCACCGCTTTTGATTGCACAAATTTTGTGTGATGAGTTTACGTGGAGCAAGGAGACAACAAAGAGCTTGATCTTTTTATAGAAGGCTTATATATGAAATTACTAACACTGGTAAAAGGAATAGATAACTAAGAGAATATAAATAAAAAATAAATCGTCGATCATAGTCATAATTACTAGATCATGAACAATATACGTATTATATTATTGCAAATCATTTATTCACGAACTTGACGCTAAAAAACTTCATAGTTCATTTTACAGAAGTATTCATAACCAACATGATGATTTCCTGTGCGTAACTCATTCAGCAATTTATGGTAAACTCCTAATTCCTACCTTTTTTGAGTCCACAGGTTTACTCCAAATAGTTCTTTAGAGTTTTCGTCTTTCGCTATTTTTAACACTACAGTAGCGGTTGCACAACGTTAATCCATGCTGACCGAGCATCACTAACAAGTTTGTGTGTGAACAAGTCAGACACAATTTCCGTACGCTTACAAATAGCCGCTTCTCATACATTTCTGCCGTAGTCTTAACATACCATTATGATAATAACCTTTAACATTACTCATTCTCACCTTCAACAAGTGTATGTAACATCCAAGAGACGACAGCCGGTGCTATCCACTCCCGCGCATGTGTTCCTCCTTCCAGCCACACCGCAGGCTTCATATGAGATCGAAGCTTCCACTTCTTCTTTTGACCTTTATTGCTTAAACTAACGGTCTGTGTTTCGTTTGATGGCAACGATACCTGCTCAGAAATATCAAAATACAGTTTTTTAGCGTTGACTATTAGCTATGAACGTATAGCTGCCGAAAGAGGTCATCACTTTAATGTCAAGAATCAGATAAAATATCCTATCTGCACATATAATGCTACATTATTGCCACGGCTCTGCCCACTTCGATCATATTTACCACGTGTAACAAGTATCCCTTGTTTTAATAATACGCAGGTCATCGTCGAGCTGTTCGCTAAATTTCAGCGAAATGCGACCAGCAATTTTTGCGTGAAAAAGTATCAAACACACATATATCCGCACAAATTTTCGCTCTTATAATATAAGTAAGAAGATAAGATTTATCAACAATTATCAGGTGCAGCTATACAGTAGAAATGTGATTATGACAACCCTCAAGTAGAACTCTAAATGGGGATTGTCATGTTTATTGTACATGCTTTGTCCTTAGTACGGGTCTATTGTGTTTCCTCAAAACAATAGTTGTTTACGTTTTAGCCCAAGAACTGCAATACACATTGCACGATTGCATTTTCCTTTGCGATCATACCTTGCAATTCACTTTCGAATAATGGGCAAAAACATAAACAATTTTCTTCAGGAAACGTTCTAAACTTGGACTAAATGCACTGGCGTGATAACTTCTTATCAGAAAATAGTCGTTTTCTATTTTTATAGCAAATTAAATTTACCTTTACAGCTACTAAAGGAAGTCCTTCAGAAGATCGACCGAGAGGCACCAATTCGACAACATCAGCGTATGAGTGTTGTAGGTATTCCAGATATCGTAGGATATCCGCGTAGCGATGGTACCGTCGCCACGTCATGGGATGACCACGCAACTGTTCCAGCTCTATTCTCTGTTTCTTTGAGAGCCTGGGGTTTTCGTATGTTATTGCTTTCTAGAATATGATAATGAAATAGTGTTATGAAACAATATTACACATATATAATAACTTAACTCTAGATGTAGATATAACATGAAAATCAGACTTTATACTCTTTGACACACAATTTTAATATTTTGTTTAAAATATAATTATGCCAGACTCACTTGCAAGTCCCAGATAATGACATCGAACTCTATGCTAGATGATTTCAAATGGTCTTTTACATCCACCAGCAGATCAGGAGGAACAAGCAGATCCGTGGAGCCGTTGAGTGAAGGCGCCGTCCACCACAAAACGCCTGATCCTTCACTGTCCTCTTGAAGTTCTAATAATGAACGTATTTTCCACTGTACATCAGGATATGCCCTCAGGAGTTGATATCCTTTATAATTTTTCTTAGCCGCTTTCTTTGGAGTTTTCTTATCTAAGAGTGCAATAATAAAATAAACATATATACATCGGTATAGGTAGCAGGATTATGAATATCTAAAAAAACGACAGAAATGAGTGTGAATGACAGAAGAGAAGTGAAGTAGGCTACTATTTATAATGCTACTATGCATATTAACAACGCATAAAATGATTTCTACAAATGGTGACCCAAATAATATAGAAACGACAGGGTTTCGCTAAAAATTAATTTGAAGGTTGGTTATATTGCAATATCATTACAATACTTTAATAGCATGTTTGCAAGGTAGAATTACTCATGGTAGGTAGAATGAATGTGGTTTGACCGCGGAGGAAACACTGCTACAGTTATTTCTAACATAAGGCAGTTCTTGAGTTTCAGTGGAAACGTTTGGTTGCCAGCTCACTTTTATATGAACCGATCCCTCTTGATTCATCTGTGATTGAATTCAAATAGAACCCATCTGTTAGTAAGTAACCAAGTTCTGTATGAAGCTACGGTTGTCCATGAGCGCCAGCATCCACTTACCGTCGGGTGGACTGCATTCTCGTTTGTTATTTCTACATTTAGGCGACATTGTTTATCAATCATCGGAAGTTGCCTCACCATCAAAATATACAATAGATACACTATATGTATATATTTAAATACTCTTTAAAATTGACATCGAATATTTGTGATAAATATCGTGATGGAATTTTAAACGGACATGAAACTCTTAAATAACGAAAGAAAGACGGTACTTTATGTCATCATTATCTTAGAATCACTAACTTGCATTATTCGTAGTTTCAGCAACATCATTTTCTTCGGAATCGAGCAGGGCTTGAAACCAGTTGTTCGTTGAGGTTGAGGGCGGTATTGGTGTGGTAGTGGTACTGGTGGTGGAAGATTTTACTTCAAGCTCGTCAAACCAGCTACTACCGAACCACGACGACTTGGAGCCCATAAACCACTGGTACACTTTTGAGAAAAATCCTGTATGAAAACAATATTTTACTTGCTTAAATATCAAGTTCCACAAGTTTACAATGCGTAAGTTTCAATGCCTACACATTAATGGCACATATCTAGATAAAGTCGATTCTTTAATTATATTCAAATCCAATTAATAGAATTCAGAGTTTTATTAGCAGTAATTAATATAAAGTCTCAATATGTAAAACGTCAAGATACAAAATAATAAAAATCATGTACAAAAATAAAAAAGTCCAAGTGCGAGTCGGACTCCCGCAGCAGGGATCCGAACGATTATCTATAAAAAACGGCACATTATCTATAAAAAAAATCACATTACTTGTATGGCATTCTCGCTTCAATATTTATTTTATTGTTTGTGGTATTCGTTCAGAAATACATCATTCTTAAAAATTTCAACTGTCTTGCTATCACGGTTCGTTAAATACTATCTGATCACAGATAGATGGACAGCAGACTCAGTAAAAGAGTCTTGCCCTTTGGGTACGGAACCCTACATAACTACTAGACACACATCTATAATAATTTTGTTTCCTTCATTCGAAACATGGGTGCATTTAAAAATACTTTCTTAATCAATAATGAGGTAATTCTTATATCTTGTATTAACGTTTGTAGAATTTAATTTTTGCGCACAATTGCCTACTTATGCACTGTTATTCTGTTCCTTTACTGCGTGTGAGGATGTTATCGGTAATTTTATGATATTTTGTTAAATTTCTACTTACATCCACAGCAAAACCCACGAACTTAAACTACTATTTCGTCCTAAAATCGTAAACTACCTACATCGTAAAAACTGTACGACCGTTAAATAATAATTAGGAATTTAGGTATATGCCAGGCATGATATTATCATGATATTGATCATTAATATATTAATATCATTTAATTTATTTATTATACTCGTGGAAAAAATCGCTATCTGAGCAGTGATTAAAGGTAATGTTTTTTGAGCGTATGCATTAACCCAAACGGCTCGACATCTTGTAACATGATGTTACATGTACATACATCAGTGCTATTAAAATTTGAAATATGGCGCCTGTGAACGAAAAAAGAGGGATAAGGGTGATTTATTTACTTATCGCCATTACCATAACAATATGGGTATCAAATGAAAGCTGTAAAGTAGACCATTATTACTATTATTACACTTTTATGTTACTTTTTTGACCCACTCATAAAACGCGTTAAATTAAGAACAATATTAGAAAAGTTCAGTTAGAGCATTGGTTTTTTTTTTTTATTTTATAATAATTACTTTTCTGAATTCATTTATAAAAACGGTAATTGCACTTTATACTGCTTTCTTTTAAAAAAATAGTGATTATACATTGTGCATAACAATGTATAATCACTATTTTTTATGTATTGTTAAGTTCATCATAGTGCTATTTTATGCTTAAATATTTATTATTATTACTGAAAGATAACTAAATTTAAATTAAATTAACTTGATCTTCTTCTACGACACTCGAACTAAAAAAAATTGCAACATACACAGACAATTATATATTTTTTCATTTTTAAATGCACCCTCAATAGCTAGATTTTGTTTGCCATTTATTTATTTATTTCTTATGTTGCTTCATTCTTAGTATCAGAAAACGGACGAGAGTGTATTTTTGTTAGGGTTTTTGTATGTGGTGCGTTCTTTAATTAGGGTGTAATAATTAGTCTAGTCTATTAGGGCTGTGAACGCTCATGAATAACTTATGCTCAGATAATAATAGGGATATGGGGAAGTGCGTCAATAAGTAGGTCCTCCCAGATTTTATAACTTTTCCGAGCTTCAACTGGTGCAGAACAACCGTCACATCCAATTAGGCTTTGGTTAATGCTGTATTTTTTGTAAAGTTGTGGTAAGACGGATATGCATTTCTAACATTAGGAACAGCACTGCCATTATTATCGTGTTAAGTTAGAATTTATTTTACTAATTCTCAAAGCATAATGTGATTGAACCATTTGAAAGGTTGACGACCCACGTGGGGTCACCATACCGGTCTGACACGCAGTGGGGCCCGGGTTCGATCCCCGATCGAGACATCTGAATGATGCGTTTAGATTTCTGTTCTCATCTGTTTCTTTCTCCTATTTCGCTGGAGTAGTGTGGGTGTGGTTCCGGTCGAATAGTAGGGGCAACTCGTCATCTGTTTTAGATAGAATACTTTTTCTACAAAACGTTGGTGACAGATGTCTATGGTTTGCAGTTACCACTTTCTATAAGGTAGACTGCTACCTCGTACGTGTGCTAGTTTATTTAAAACACGGTGTTAAAAAGATTTTTAATAACGTTTGTTTTTCATATTTGCCTCAAAAAAATTTACCCATATCACGGTAGTGCACAAAAAAACAAAATGTGTGGTGCAAAATATCAGCTCAATCGGTTAGGGTTAACTTACAAACTAACAAGGCAAGTCAAAGCTTGTTAAAAAATCTACTACAGTCAAATTTTCTTTATATCAGATTACTTCCCGTGCAACTCTGAGAAATAATTGAAATAACAGGAAATTCTTAAAATACCTAAATTGTTGTACATGATTATATCCCCCTATTCTATTTGACACGGTCTTTGCAAGTTAGTGACTAAACTGGTGACAAAGAATTACAGTTGCCTCGGTTTCTCGCAAATCTAAACGACTGCTCTCTAATGACACCAACAAGGTCCAATTGTTTGTAACAAACAAAGAACTGTAATATTTATGGTAAAATGCTAATAGCGGTCGTAATTCTTGCTCCGCTTTAAAATCATAAACTCTTTGAATCTATAGAGCTTCACGCGTTTAAATCTACGAGTAGGTCAGTGGAAAGATAATTTTACAGCGCCATATAAAATATGCAATTACTAGAACTAAATCCATCTAATTACATGTAGTAGTTATAGTGATATATATTAGTCAATTAGTAAATGAGCACTCAGTTCAAGCAACTACCGCCCATGGGCAATATAATCATCCCAGACATACTATTTTGGATCTATGTTGGAACGCCACCCATGTGTGTCACTTACCACACCCTTTAAATCAAAACAAAAGGAGCACATACTTAACACGGTTAGTATTAGGCAGAAATATGCGGTAATGATCCTGTCTCTTTTAGTTTTACCAGCCTTGTAGGTTACCTACTTTCTAAGTAAAGAACATGAAAAATATTTCGAGGAAACGGACAGCGCTCTCGTCATTTTCCGAACACTTACTTATCTAATTATTTACCAAGGAACAAACCGGAAATTAACGATTAGGTTCCATTAGCTTTAAACGGCCCACAGCACAGTCTTAGACAGCAGTATAATCGAATTCATCTATAAGAGTGTTCCTCGCCATTTCAATAGCAGAACATCTTAAATCAATAACAATATTTTTACTTGTAAGTAGTTATGATTTCTTAGAATACATTTTTTCTGCCCTGTAAAGCATGAACATAGCAATGTTTTCAAAATGCTCGGTCAATATTAACGATTTCTTATGTTTTTATTTTTATACGTCTGGCTCGCAATATGCTTTAAGTTGTTGTTTATGAAAACGTTTTAATTGGATGGGTTGTTTGAAGTGAATTGTAAACAACCAAGCTGCCACAATGCCACTCCGTCTACAGCACAAAACACGACGAACGAACCCGTTTAATTGCAGCGAGGTGCAGGCTAGACGATGTCGATGTGATATATGTAATGATGTTCATCTTTTCACTTTTTCTTTCAAAATAATTTATTGCGGAATAATGATCCATTGTCTTAGTAACAATAAACTGTGAGCAATTTTAGTCTTAGTCTTATAAATTCCTCTATTCACTTGATTTCACAATATCGTAAACAATAGTAAACAAGTCCCAAATAACAGCCTAATCAGGCCGTTATTTGGAACTTCTATGTTTATGTTGGATTAGTTGAGAGATTAGATGAAATTTTGAATTAGATTTTATTACATAAGTATATTGCATGTGTTGTATATAATAGAAGGCTAGAACGTATGGTCTTAACTATAAAAACAACATTAGTCGGCTTAACCGTGATAATGAGACGAAGCGTGTAAATGTGCAAAAAGTGCTTTAACGGTTCTGTACACAGCGTAGATGTATTTTGGATCAAATTATACTAGAGTTGCTTCAAATTATAAGAGTTCCATCCGTTTCACACTACTATAGCCTTGAATATTTTTTATTGCATTTTATAAACTTGATATGTTTTTTTAGCTTAAGTGTAAAATTATGAAAACTCGACATGTTACGGCTCGTTTGTTATAAACGAGCTTTTTGCCGCTGCTACGCTCACTTATAACCCAACCGTACCAACCACGGTAATTATCCTATGTATGGTATGTTAATTCAGGCCATAAACTATCTGTGTGCCAAATTTCAGCCAAATGGCATTAGTAGTTTTGCGTGAAAAACTAACAAACACACATAATATATCCTCACAAACTTTCGCATTGAATATTAGTAAGATTGTGGCCGCCCAGACGTTGAAATTGGATCCTAAATCACTTTCCTTTAATTTGTAAAGCTCAAAAAAGATGATACAACGAACAAAAAAAGTAATCGGTCTTCAAACAAAAGAGAAAAGCATAGAGCTGTTTGATTTTTGCCTGTTTACTTATAGAATGTACTTTTTTTGTTCTCTTTACATCCTTCAACAGTTTTCCCCTAGAAGTTTTCACTTGCTTGATATGTATGTAGAAATGTATCTTAAGATTGTAATTTATTTCATGTTTAATGACGGTATCTTATGTAGAAGTTTTAGTTACTAAATAAGCTTGCTTGTTGCGAAAGTAAACAAGTAAACATTTTGATTTTACATTACACTAAGAAATTATTTGTCTACTATTCACTTTCTGAGTTGTTTATTAAATAGCACATTGACATTATGGACTTAGTCATAACATGCTCTACCGATCAACTTGTCAACGGATCTCTGTGATTCTTTCAAAATATTTTTTCTCCTAATAAACAATTCAAGACGACGTTACAAAAATGAAAAGTATGAACTCTAGAATATTCATACCACATTTCATGATATCATAAGATCTTTTGATGTTATTTATCTATTATATCACCCTATAAATAACATAAGCATGATTTAAAATAACTAATATAAGTATATAAAATCATATATCGATCGTGAGTATAGTTTTAGACATAATGCCCTTTTATGGATATTTTTATTTAATTTTACTTTTAGTATCTGCCTTGATCTCTTATCTGTTTTATTACAATCATAAATAAAAAAATATTGTGCATATACTTTGGAATTAAGATTAAATATTTAACTAAGTATGTCTATTAACTGACCTGATTTGACTTGCTTCTTATTTGACTTCTGGGCCTTATTGTCTTGAAAGAACGAGGAGAGCCACCAAGAGTTTTTGGGTGGACATGTTATCTTCGTTTTAGATGGAGCTTTTGTTGTTTTCGAGTTTTGCCGCACCGGCCGCGACGTGGATGGGCGGGACGTGACCACTGTCCGCCTTCGCGTAGTTCGTTGAGGGCGGCGCGTTGTTGATTGTTTCCGCGTACTATTGGGCCGACGAGTAGTTGTCGGTTTCTTTGTACTACGCACAGGCTTTTTTATCACACCATCTACCCACACTTGTTGATCACCTAACTCTACTACAGTTTGTAGCGGAACCTGCGTTAACGGATTAGGCGATTCAGTAGACGCAGGTCGCTTCGTCACAATAAAGTTCGTATGACTTTGTATGTTAATAGTTGTTTTTATTATTTTGTTTTTATCCTTGCCGTTGTTTTTGAGTGCACTTTTGTTTTTCATAGTCACGTTAAGCGCGGGGACCTTGGTCCTCAATATCACTTTGGCACTAGGTTTCACGACTGACACCGGCAGCGGTGTTTCGTACGTGTCGTAATCTTCCCACAGCGCAAACGGGTCTAGGTCGGAGTCGGAAGCCTCGGAGGATTGTTGGGGCGGGCGGCGCGCGGCCGCCGCGCAAGCGAGCAACGCCAGCAGCGTCAGAAGACGCGCCATGAGACGAACGTGTTCGCATGGCGAGGTGCGCGCGCACTGTACGCACGGTGCGCGCTCGCCGTTGCGACCACCTTCCCTGCCACCGTCATTATGCGGCGATATCGCTTTTAACGCCACAACCAGGTCACCCCGCCTCTTCGTATTATACGTCCAGTTCTCCGGGTAACTTAAATGCTTACCTTTAAACAGTTTTCCCTGATCAGTTGATTACATACTGTGGATAATTCTAAACTTAGTTAAATTTATTTATAGCAGTGAAGCTAGTGGTCGCCGGTGATCGGAGGTTCATATCCTAGGAACGCATCTTCTGAGTTATGTGCGTGTTAGAAATTGTCAATGCTTTAACGGCGAAAGAACATAAAATCGCCGACAGGAAATCTACGAGTTCTTAGAAAAAGGTTGTTCTATTTGAAGTATACCAATCCGAACTTGGGCCGCGTGGTAGACTGTGGTCTCAACCATCTCATACGAAGATTAACCCATCACGTATTTCACTGGGACAATGATTGATAATAATGATAAACTACACGTTTATAAGGAAACGCCAAGCATACTCGTACACTATCGTTTCTTAGATTCGATCGATAGTATTTAAGTAAAAATGAGAGATAGCTATTCCAAAGCTCGTATTACAAATCATTTCATGTCTAATGATATCACGATTGTCTGCGTTAGATGTGCAATGCTACCTTTGTTTCTGCCTCAACGATTATGTAAAACAAAAGTATTTTTATAGAGATGTCCGATAACAATGTCACGCAACAAGTTATACTATAACAACGGTTCTAAGTGACTCGAGTTCAACTCTTCCACGTTAATCTGAACCAGCGTTTCTCAAAATGGACAATAACGTCGGGCGGTGGAGTGCCCAGAGAAAATTGGGAGGCGTTAAACTGCTTAGGGGACGATGCCTGATTTGGTATTCTACATTCCAATGGAGTTCTTTCCTTAACTATTTAACATACAAATAATTGTTATAAGATTAATTTTTACTTTATTTTTCGCCAACCTATTACCTAAAAGTGAAAATTAGCAATTTTTAGGGTTCTTGAAAGTTCTAAACATTACGTTTATGGTTTAACTCTGGAGGCACCTCCGCCATCCACCATTCTTCTAATCTGTTTTTTTTTCTTTGTTTTTTTTCGAGGGGGAAACCTTCAAAAGGTACTCGACGCCGTTGGAGCGACGCCGGGTTATCTGGGATTTTTACCGCACTAAAACCCCCCCGGTGGCCGCCCTCAGCGCTGTGTGGAGGACTCCGGGATCTCCAACGGAATGCAACCGGAGTCTTCCAAGCGCAATGCCGTTCCTTTCTGGCTCTTTCCTGGTGAGTACTAATGCTCACGTAATATTCTAGTGTTTACGATGACATATGACCACACATCCCACCGTCCTTCCCGGGGTTGCTTGGCTGGATGGTTTGAGCTCCCACTCTTGCCGCCTGCAACCCCGGAAGCCCCCTTTTAGTCGCCTCTTACGACAGGCAAGGGATACCGTAGTCCTATTCTAGTCCCGGTACTACAGGGACATCATTTTTCTAATCTTCGCTAACAATTGTCGCCCTTGGACATTTGTAAACAACCCTTTGTTTACAAATGTCCAAGGGCGACAATTGTTAAAATGCCACAATCTGGCACAAACCATATATATTTATGAAAAAACTTAATTCGTGTAAGTTTGAGAACCTGCGAGCTAAATGTATCCAGTTCAACCGACATGACCGTAACCGTATTAGTGCTCATAACTATCGCTGTTCTAGAAAGAAAACTTAGGTCTAGTTTCATCTAGTGAAATGTGCTCACTAGTAATATTGTGTATTGGCATAGGTTCTATTATGTAATATTGTATTGTTTGTTCTATGATCAGGCTGAATGTTATAATATAAATGGACTGTGTTGTTCAAAATTTTGAATAGAGAAACGTGAAATATTTCATTGAAACTTTTCCACAATCGTCTTTGACACTTACTCTTATATGTAAATATATAAGATAGATATATTATATATAATATATATAGTAGGTAGATATATAAGATATGAATAGAATTGCCTATAATACAGGAATACTATAATAATAGTAAACCCGGTACGACTCTCTTTGGGAGTATAAACCTAACCCAACCTAACCCATTATCATTTCGCTTTATCATTTCCAGTGATTTCTATTGATTTCAGTGGTAAAATAAATACAAATTAGTAAAGCATCGATGCGTAAAAAGTGGTCCAATTTCAACAGTTCAGTTCTTCTACGTATCCTCCCACAATGCACTCGCTCATGCATTTTGTTAAGCGTAACAACATATATATTGCACATGACAAATTACCCTTTGTTCCTTATGCTACATATTTCTATATAGCTTTCTCGGAGCGCAAGTAGATCACTTAGAGAAACCCGCGAAAAACCGCTCCGATGTCACCTAGTTATGAGAACCATGTATTTTTGCTTTTGTTTCCGGGTTGGTGGCGTGCAGTTGTATAGATAATTATAATCCGTAAGTTAAGCTAACATTATTACACTTGTGTAAAAAATTAACATATAATAATCATTAATACTTATAATATATTACGTGCTTTTTTTAGCACCTTTTTATTATCATAATGTGAGCATTTTAGGTCAGAGATAGAATTATTATAATTTTTCTACATTATTCAACGTCGAAAATCAATCCAATCTATGGCTCATCAAAGTGTATTTTAGTTAATTTTTGGAATATTATGAAAATTGCACACTGTCACAAGTTCAGTTATATGCTGGCTCATTTGCATATGAGACGACCGTCTTAGTCCTCGGGAAAAGCAACGCAACTGTGATTGACTTCGGATTAAACGCCTGTACTTCTCCACTATGCGGGATACACCTAAGATTTATCTTACCTGAGGGTATTATAATATAAAGTTAATGTTGGGTTCCTGTTAGAATCCATCATTGGCAATAAAACTCACGACAATTTATTATGATAAGTTCTAATATAGTCATCATACCCATCTCTTATATTACCAGTTTGAGTCAGTCGTTGGGTATTTTGCAATTAATTCCATCAACGATGCACTGCGTTTCCACGGAGGTGACCTTCGCGAACAAGCAGTCCTCACTGCAACCTTAATACTCTTAAGATTTTAGATTTATTAAATCTTTAGATGTAATAAAATATTGTGAAATTATAATAATATAGGTATGCCATACAGAAGTAAACTCCAATACGTGTCACAGACGGCCAACAGTTGAGATTTGTTCAATTAATAAATAATAATATAATCTAGTAAATAGTCTTGTTTTCGAAGAGACCTCTGACGAATTCATATCACTACTAACATAATTTTCCTTGTCAATGCCAAAAACAATGTAAATACATACTTTGTAATATTGTTGTAACTACTAACTGTGCTATAAATCTATTTCGAAAGACCAATTAAAAATATATAACTGTATTACACACCTACTACCCGTTCGCACTATTTTAAAGTAGAAACTTATAATTATATTGCGACAAGGAAAATAATAATACGTAAATATTGGGTACGCACTTGAATGTTTAGAAAA
>DWTU01001591.1:0-12901 GCA_018251515.1 Cecropterus confusis | reverse complement strand
CAGTGGGTCCCGGGTTCGATCCCCGGTCAGACAGATATCTGAATGATGAGTTTAGATTTCTGTTCTAGGTCTGGGTGTTTGTGTATTCGTCTGTGTGTCCATGGCACCGACGACACAGGAGAAAATCCTACTGTGGGACTATGAGTGTAGAAAACGTTCTTTTTGGTACGTATTTATGCTTTGCTAGCTGTAAACGATTAAATATTATGAAAACAAAAAACCAAAATAGTGAAATAAAATTATTATAATTTATATGTTTTTGTAATGGTCGATTTACCTTTTTATTTATTACTTTAACTTGGCACCCATATTGTTACAATAATAAAAAATGTTTTCCCCCTTTTTCCTGTGTTCACAAGCGCCATATTTCAAATTGTAAAGTCACTCTGCAAGCTGAGACATACATACGCTCGGAAAACATTATCTTCATTCTGACGCATTCGGTTAAAATATAATATGATATAATATAGTCTGCAATGATTTTCGCTTGCAGGTACCTACGTTTTAATTAGGTCACCTTTATACGGCGCTTTATAGAATGTGCTAAATTAATAAGTTCCCCTGGGGCGTAGTGTTGAAAATCTGAGCGCACATTGAGCTGATCTAAGCGTTATAAAATTAAAACAGAGCGGGTAGCTAGTATTACTTTACAAAAACAATAATGAAAAACGTAAAGGAATTAACTAAATAGACTCCTAATGCAAAACATGCATATACTTTGAATCACTATACCTGTTAAATAGATCTTATGTAAAACCACGCTCTAATTCAGATATAATTAACATAGTAGTATCGTTATTATGCTGCAGGTTAAAACTTCCAATTGTAGGCATACTAAGTGATTTATCAAAGTTTTATTTTATTATTAATTTGCTTTACATTATTGTGTGTTCTATAGACTTCTAAAAAGATGCGTGAATTTGAACTCTGCCAGGCCGACCTGCTAGGTCCATCGTTTTTCTGAGAAAAAAGTCGTTATACTCGTAAACATTGGGAGATGCGCTTGTCCATAACTACATCTGACTGCGTTATAAGCGTAATTTGCGGAAATAACACAACCCAGCAATTTGACAGACTAATTCTATCCTGGTTCGTTATAAGAAATGATACGAAGTCTATTCGATTAGTTCGTCTATACTGAAAAATTAAATACTAAACCGATTACTCACGAATAAATCACGACAGCTTTGAATGATTATGTCATCGGTTCACTTACCAATGCGAGTCCATTTGAAAGCAATCGTTTTGCTCTACAGTATAAAATAAAAACAACGCAATGCAACAATTGTGTCATCTCATCGATACTATAATAAAATCACGAAAAACAAAGTCTATTACCTAGGTCTAAATTTTGTTCAGATTAAAGTGGACTACGTGATGAAATTTGCAATAATTTGTTATAGAACAAACCTCTTAGGCAACTGTTGGGGCAATATCAATTTTTGCCTTTTCGTAATTGATATTTTCGTGAAATGCGCAAGACAAGAAATGTATCACACCACCAACGAAAAATAAGTATACCAAAAGCTCGTTTTTTTTCAGTTTTTGCCATATTGAAGCGGCAACAGAGAGCGGCGAGTAGGCTGTGATACGCTAGTGGCATGAAGCCGCTTATACTAGGAGGTTCAAGCTTCCAGTTATGTTCGTATTGAAAATGGATTAATCACACATTATAACGGCAAAGAAAAACACCGTGATTAAGAATAGCTAAAAGTTGTGTACAAAATCTCAAATCTCTTCTGTGTCCTTTTTTCATTTATAATATGTATTTAATATAAGAAACAAACGAGTATGATCTTCATATGATTGTAAATGATTATCGCAGCTCGTGGAGATATGCAACCCAGAAAGAATTAGAACCGTATGTAAGATCGGTCACAGATGTGTCGCCTGAAGGACTAAGTTGCAACGCCTAATTAATTCCCACTTTCAGAGAAGACCCGTGCCTAAGTGGAACATAAGTATAATGCTGACGATGAGTATAATGATCATTAAAGCAATAATCAAACTCGTTGCAAAAATCTAAATGTAACATGACGTTATCATCAATTTTAACATAATCCACATTACTTTCGTAGAACAGAAACCACTTTAATGGATCACAATTAATCTACCAACGTGAAGTCACAGAGGAACTCGATATTCTCGCCAAATGTTAATACGAGCGGGTAACGACTAGGTAGCAAGTAGGTGTGTCTGTTACGCCTCTAATTGAGCCTCAAAACCATTCTAGTTTTCTGCAAGCAATTCTCTATTTATAATAGAGATATAAGCGTTCAATAACGTTTAAGTGCATAGCGTTTAAGTGTGTGTGTCTGTTAAATGTACGTATTGTAACATCTTTGCGTAAAAGTCCTATCACAATCAGTTCAGTACTTTTGCAAGGTTAGTTTGAGTATATTACCTACAATTATATTATTTTTTACAAACAGAACTGCAATTTTATTTATTTCCATTGATAACAGACGCATAACGTCATCATGTGAATAGTTATAAAGTAATCGTAGAACTTAATAAATCTTAGATAAAAATGTTAAATTTATTATGCTCTAAATGTGTCGTAAAATCAATACAAATCGATTAATATTATAATAACACTGACAGTCATAAGACTTTAATTAATTCCACCAAAATGTAGAGTCATAAATCTAGTCTTAAATTTATTAATAGTATGCGAAGATAACTGCTGTTATCAATATCAAATTCGTGGCATACTTGTTGCCAATCGGCGTAGATAATGAGTTTGACCTGATTACCAATATGCGTGTAAATGATCTGCGTTGTTTAAACAAAACGCTTCTCAATTATAATGGGTTACCGCCCGCGACTTCGTTCGCGTGGACTTATTAAAATGATGGCATCAAAATCTTGCTCATTAAAATAAATCCATGCCAAGATGGTGGTTGGTCCATGCAGTGTCAGACCTTAACGATCTCATATTTATAAATACCTACATATTTTTAATGTACCGGGTGGTAAAACGACTTATTGCAGTAATAATGCTCCTCAGTATACGTTTCTCGCCCTAAATGTTTTAAAAATACTTATGATGTTAATTGTTGATAAAATTATTCATTTATATATCTTGTTGATGAATTGAATTGCATAAAATAGTTTGCTATCGCTATGGCGTCCTTACGGGGACGACTTTTTAAAACAATTTCATTGCGATTTTTATAATGCTTTTTATAATGATTTTTATAATATATTATTACTATTATTATTATTATTTATATAATTTTATAATATATTATGCGATTTTTATAATAATTTTTTAATATATTATTACATACATTTTTTTTATTTTAATATGTTACGGGTACATACGATATGCGGTTTAAAATTTCATTTTTGAATTTCTTTGTGCCGATTTTTATGTATAATTCAAGTTTTTAGTTGTAGATACGTTAAATAAATCATATGAATTTTGCAGAATTTTCGTAAATCAATACAAATAAATTTAATAAGATGGATGTTTGTGCGCACTTTCTTCCAAGCTCACTTATTTATTTCAAATGATAATATAGTAATATGTAAATGTTTATCTTGTGGTCTGTCATTGTAAAGACTTTGTAACAGAGGTATTAAGACAATGTGCCATATTTTTTGCTTGTATCATCTAAATTGCATCGTTATCGCCTTATCGGTACAACAGCGGCCTATGACACGCGGCGCCGCAAGCGGAAGCTAGTTCAAAACCTAAGCTTAAAGGTTATCCCTCTAGGCGACACGCATGTTTGTTACGTAGATGAACGCCGGTTAAAGTTATATAAACATAGCTGAACAGTTTTACATGCCACCTATCCTTCATAAAGGAATAACACGAGAATTACGGTACAGACTACTTTTTTCTACTTGAAAAAATTATCTACGTATATTTTGTTTTACCTAAGCTCACCTTTAAATACAATAGCAGTTAGATATGTTTATCTGTATTCTTTTGTATCATTTACGACTGCATTACACACTTGCAGCTATGTTTTCCCATAAATATGACTTACGTCACCCTTGAAGATATACTGTCTATTAAACGTCATACAATACAAACGATTCGATTAAACTTATTCTACGCGTGTCAAGTAATCATTTTATAGTATTGCATCACACGCCTGCGACAGCCAGCAGCTTCCCTCGGTAATACGTCAAAATCGTCATCAAAGAGCTTACAACTCACTAAACCGTCGACGTCATCTTATTGGCAATCCCACGCCAATCGCTCGTTTCTATGTATTCCGTAAAGTTTCTTTGTAATTATGAAATTTGTAAGTCATTCCTTTAAGGATAAATTTGTTCTGATAATAAGCCAGCACGATAAAAACTAATTTGTTTACGTAAGCATTTGATCAGCGATCGAATGACGTGGCAGTCACCTCCTAATTCTCAGTAACTCGAATGACTAACGCACTGTTTTGATTCGCCTCAATTTTAAGACCACTTCACGTTTGTTACTAATTTATTATAACTATTATAGACTGCCTAGTGACATTCACGCTCATACAATTATCTTATTCTTCTCTCACTATGTATTTAGGCCAGCAACAAAGGGACATTCAACGTATGCTGTAATACTAGATTAGATAACGCAAACGATAAATGCAGTGTTTAGTTGTTATCACACTATCGCGCCTCTGTATCATTTGAGGAAATTAATTCGTCCTCAATGATTAGACGGCCTTATTCGATAGTTGGTGTGTACTAAAACTCTAGTTATCTTAACATTTAGTGAATCGGATACGCGATAATGAAACCAGCTTTATTTTGGCGACATGAAACGTAAACAGCGTGGCGTCGACAGACGTCCGGACGCAAGGGCATTACTCTTTCCTGGCCGGTGCACGAGATTTACATAAAAAAAACATCACTATTTTTACAAATACACGCCAGTAGTTTCGATAGCACGATTAACATCCACGTCATCGGTATCTCAGGCATGTATGATAATATTATTAAATTGGCTTGTTTTGCTTCAAAGTTAATAACCGACGTAAACACAATTCCATATTCGTAATATGTTTCTGTAGTCTTGCGTATCTTTTATCAAAATCGAAACGTATTTACGCAAAGAGTAAACAACTCATTATTTTCTGAGAATCGAAACTCCCGAATCTAACATAACATGTAAATATTTTTACCGTTATACAATTATCTATAATACGAATACCATTAAAATTCAACTAACAATCAAAATATACTTGAATTCGTATACCCTACGTGAAAACCTCGAGACTAATTGTTGTGACATTGTTATACGAATAATAGTGAATTATAATGCAACGCCTTTGCGATTTCACACTAAGACCAACCAAGGTGGAAGTCATTAAGTTTGCTCATCTACAAGACGTTTCGTCATTAGTTTATGTAAGAGAATTATATAAGCTCTCTTGGAGTACACGGTCGCTTGTTAAGTGTCTATAATTTCATCAGAGTAACTTTGAAACAGAACACTGTGGACTATGTGTGCTCTGATATTATTAATATGTAACAAATCGCATGATGAAACTGTCCCGTAATACTTTAACACGACAGCCTTTCTACTCGCTAAATTACTGAGTCATGTACAAAGAAAAATAAATAAAGATGAGTTGCTAGAGCTTCCACGTAAAACACGGCTTAGTCACTTGGCAGAGGAAATCGATCGGAACATATGATTCTTGTCGTAATATCGCTGATAACATGATACATTTATAGATCTAAAAACTCGGTTACGAATTTGCGATTCGCATTATCGCTTATTTTCCTCATGAGTGACCCAGACATGATCCGCGGTAAAAACGTACGAAATGTATTTCTCGTAAATCATTATGGAATTCCGCACGTGTAAAATTATTTCCTATGATTTAATTGAGTCATCTACTATTCAATGAATTTATCAACATTACTTTGAAATAATACCTAATTTATAATACACTTCAATTTAAACTCGTAATGTATCAAATATATTTGTAGATAAGTTATTATTTATGCTTCATCATACATACCCTCTACGCGAAGTTATTAACCGCATGAATTATAGTGAAATCCAGCTTAGTGAAAGTGTATATCGCAGCGAATAGATACGTATAGTATAGTCAGGTGCGAGCTCAAGTGATAGTGTCATGTTCTATTGAAACAGTAGGTTGTTTATTTAATGCATACAAAATATGTTCATGTTACACATACTTTAAGATGCTCTGAACCATAGCAAAGTTAACCTACCTAAACTTAAAACCTAGTGTTGAGTAAATATTTGTTTTGGCTGCATTATTGACATACGTTTCTGTGTTTTCTGTACTCAGACGGGGAAAGAAAACAAACATGCTAGGAAAAAAAATATTACGTTTATTGCAATATCGCAATTCGAAGGCACATACTCGTACCGTACGCGCACTCCGTCAACGTAACATACAGTCACTTGAATAGTCCATAACACTGATCGTTTTTTAAAGTTCATATTCATTGAACAATCGTTTATCATTTATCACTTAACAGTTAGGCGGCACTAATTAACGGGTCATACGGTTGGAGAATGGGCAGCTGATTGGAGACGCGAACCCGGCTCGCTCGCTCCTCGTGCACCTTGAGGAGAACGAGATCCATGGCGGCGCGGGCGTCCTCCAGCGGCGAGTGGCCAGAGCTCCCGCGCTGCACGCTGCGACCCAGCAGCTCCGCGGAGAGGGCCCGCAGCGACCGCCGCAGCGGAAACCCGCGAGAGTGAGGATATAACGCGCACGTGTCCACTACTGCTCCATGTAACAGTTTTAAAGCTCGGAGGTCATTGTCCAGCGCGTGACCGATTAGGATCGTATCGCTTCCTACGAATCCTAGAATATCATTTTGTACATCTCGTAGCGTCTTAGTCGCGCGCGCCAGGTCGCGCGGCCTGATGCCCGAGAAACGTGTGTTGTGGTCGACGACAGGTGAACTAGGTTTCACTAGTGATTTGTAGACGAGCCGGCCGTCTGCCGCTATGACCGCGATACTCGCTAGCTCTAATCCCGCTGTCGTGTAGCACATCTCGGCGTCGATGGCGTAAACGCCTCCTCGAGGCGATCGAGCTCGTACATAGCCCTCGAGAGGGCCATTCATTCCGGGTCGAGTGCCACTCCAAACGTGAAAACGCGCAGTGCTGCAACCTTTTGAACCGAGCGGCGCATTGCAACAGGTATGTCGAGAATCTCCACTTATCCGACCCCAATGATACACACAACTTTCTTGAACCACATATTCACCTTCGCGAGTCATTCTAAACATTTTATCACATCGTACGCACAAATGTTCCACTGCATCCGCTTCTTCGTCACTGTCTGAGCGAGGAGTGGACCCCCACGATCCTCGCCCGCTGTCACTTTGAGATAAACCAGGCACAAATTCCGGTGCGTTCACGTCGAATGAGGTGAACTGTAAGGGTCTCGGTCGAGGCGGCGGATTGATGTAGACGACCGCCTTGCACGAGTTGGGCTCTATCTCGAGCGGGTAGCCCAAGGCCCACATGCGCTTGGGCGACAGGAGATGAGGGCGCAGCGCTTCCACTAGTTCTTCGGTTGAGATTCTCTGCGGCGTCGACGGCGTCGGCGGCGAGGACGGGGGGCGGCGTCGATCACGCGGTCTGCGCCGCCGTGCTGCGGCGCTGGCAGTGTCCACCGTCGCGATGGTCTCTTGGTAAAACCAATCGTGCCAATGAGTACAAAAATGCATGTTTCTTGATCAGCCTGTATACACATAGAGTCGAGAGAGCGAGCGCGGAGCTGGAATCGGCAAATACGTGCAATCGCGCGCGCGGGCGCTGTACTAATGGCGCGCTGGTGGGGCAACCCACGCTTTATACGTCACGTAGGTAGCGCGCGTTCGTTAACGGGACATTACAATCGACCGGCCTATTCTCATTTTTCTAAACAATAATAAAACTTCTTTCTGTGTAAAATATGTTAAGCAGACTACCTTACGGGGTTTCAAAGCTACAAACCTACAACAATGGTTATACTTTGTAAAAAATAGAGGCGCCCTGCTTTGTTTACACGAATCAGCTGATAATGTTTCTATGACCCTCCAATCAACATCTGATCGTACGCTGTGTATGACTAACGTTATTTTTATTGTTTCGCTGTACTTTTTAGACACTACTCATCGTATTATTATGCTCTATTTAAATTATTTAATAATACTTATTAAATCATTATTTGAACATACGTATAGAAATAAAAAGAGTGCAAAAATATATATGCATAAATGAATTCCCTATTGTTATGACGATATTAAATTATTGTTTCGCATATACAATATAACGTAAATTAGTGTATACAGTAACGACACAATACAATGGAATGAATCTAGGTCGTCATAGTTTACGAAAACATCTTATCGCTCATACTTTAAAACAGTCGCAAATAGGACATTAGCTACGATTAACTAAGTGGCACTAACTAATCGGCGTCAATTAATACGTCACTGCAAATAAAACCATTACCGTTTCAACTACGTTAATAATATATTTATTTTCGTATTAATAATTTAATTATTAACGGCATATTGGTACTTTCTATGGGACTATATCGATACATTTTCGCATGCGTCAGTTGGAAAACTGAGAGGTCAAAGGACGGCCATAGCCCTGAGCTATTTCTAGCACCGATCCATGCAAGCTCATCGATTTTGTGTTATTCGCTGTGAGCGGAAGCACTATCACAACGAAATAAGTTAACTGCGTATTAGATATTCCAGGAACAAAGGAATTAATCGCATTGCAACCGAGACTCTGAGCACGTAGCTTGTATGAACGACGGCGACTGGTCGCAATCGCACGACTGAGTAATACGATTTGCGAAACCAAGAGAAAATCATTGCAACTGCGACGGATAGATATATCACATTTTCAACAGACGTTTGTTACAGAGAGTGGCACGTTTTTAAAACGTCTCATAACATCCAAACCTCTCATAACATATAAGCAGAATCTTTCTTTGTGCTTTCTAATTTAATAATAAAAATATCTTTATTGCTTCGTTTAGAAGAGAATCGTTTCATTACTGAAAATTTGATATTGCTACATTTACACGCGTGAAAATGACAGACTTCATAATTTTCACCAATTTACATTACGATACGTTTACTTTGCGGTATCAATCCAGGGTACAAAATATTAAGACGTACAAACGATCAATTTATTTTATATGTGTGCAAAGTAATAATATGAGAAATATCTACAACAAAATAGGGCATCGCGTACTAACGTCCAATAATAATCAGGAACAAACATAGACTATCGCTTGCGTCCGTCCGAAGATACTGTCAACGAGCGTGGACCCGCGTACAAAGTATTAGACGAGCGTGTGTACTGAAGTGGGCAATATCGAGCGTGTGTGCTTTGTTTGTATACAGAAGCGCGTGTGGGCGACGAGGCGGCTGGTCGCTGACACCGTCGGTGATAACCTTCAAAACGATGTCAGAGCGAACGGTACCCTACCGGCTAGGATGGGAAACCGACCAACATATCTTGCCAACAGCGATCCAAATACTCGCAATGATTTTAACACGTTTTATTTACTACTATTAACTTTCGATTCGATTCGGGTGGAACTTTGTAATAAATTTTACACTACCTTATTAATAAGTTAAAGATTTAAAGTTTTAAACATATTTGAGATTCGAATGAAATAGTACCTACGCAAAAATATAACACAACTAATAATTTTCACACTCTTGACTGCGTAACAAATAATTATTCAACGGAGAATATCTTTTAACTTACCACGCTTTTATAACAGATTAAAAAAGTAGAAAATAATTTAAACGAAAAACGTGGGACGCATACAATGCAAAATAGTTATAAGTGAGACAGACGACTCCCACATTAGATCACATCATTTGGAGCGTAATATAATTTTTAGATGAACTATAATGCATCTATATCTTTCGAATGTACCCCACGCCTTTCGTTCAAAATTATTTGCTACTTAAAAACCATGGTATATTAAACATTTTATTTTTCTTTAACAATTTTACACCACGACCCGTCAAAACTGAACTCTATATTAAGCAAACAAGAATATTTAAAGAAATCGGATTCAAAGATTAGTTTTAAACGGCTTATTAAATTGACGACCCACGTGGTGGAGCGGTCACCATACCGGTCTGACACGCAGTGGGTCCCGGGTTCGATCGCCGGGCAGACAGACATCTGAATGACAAGTTTAGATTTTTGTTCTGGGTCTGGATGTTTGTGCAATTGTCTTTGTATGACCATGACACCCACGACACAGGAGAAAATCCTAGTGTAGAAAGCGTTATGTTATGTTACGTTATGTTTATGTTATTATCATGAACAAATATGGTCACATGGTCATACGAAATTATACTTCAATATATATTGTATTTGATCCGGATTTCAAAACGTATAAAAATTAAAGTGTTCACTTTCACTAGCGGTTACGTAAGGCATCCTGATGGGTACGAGTTGCGAAACAGTCGAGATGCAAAAGAAAATGTTTACGTCTTTCATTTGATTTGAACGAGAATAACTTTACCTTTAATCTTAACGTACTTTCTAAGAAATAGATTACTTTATGTTTATTTTTTTTTCGTGCGAATATTATTAGTATTCTTAATAGAATACAGTGTGAAGTTGTATCTATAACCCTACAGAGGGCTTGTGAGTGCAGGAGTTACTTTCCGTTTTTATTATGGAATATGTCGCCTATTTAAAATTTAGCAAAGACATCGAATTATTAATATTATTTAATAAGATTCGAATTATTGACAATATTATAAATAATAAATAGTTATATTATTTTAATCAAGTACTCCTTGACCCAAAAAAAGCAATGCAATCAAATACGGCGTAAAGGTATGAATAATAGTTATATTGTTGTTATGGCAGTAATCTGAGCAGAGGAGTCATAATTTTATGCTTACTGTAAAATGGATCAGGCTGTTTGCCTTACATGAATGAATCATGCGTAACGCACTAGGAATAATGAATCAGTTCTTTGTTATCGAACATGAAGCAAAGGTTTGTTTTTTTTTTCTGTAGAATAAAACACCTACTTTTTATGTTCTACTCTTAATCGCGGTCAGTTGGCCATGGCCGGCGAAGAGCATTACCGGAACTTTAGTTTGAACTACACGTAGAATAGACTTTTTTTTAGGTTGACTCTAAGATTTATCGAATGGGAGCTATCGCCCTCACTTTAAGCCGCATATAATTATGCCGCTTATGTTGATTGAACATTTTAATAAGAATAAAATATTCACTAGAATAAACAGTTGATTGGTTTAAGGTTTATTTAGTAGCCCTGCGACCAAACAATCATAATATTAAAATGATTTGATGATGTTTATGAGTTTGATATAAATTTAAATAGTCATTACGATATTTTATTATACTTATTTTTACAGTACAATATATTACTTAAATATCTGTTTTTACATTTTGGGTCTGACTTTTTTTATAGGATAGCCTTGGGAACAACCGATTTTGACGGAGTTTTGTACTCAGACCGAGAAATAATACCTAAATTATTAATGCACCGACGTATAATTTTCCTAACGAATAAGCGTATTAAAAATACTGCAATCGTATCGTGAGTGGCTAATAACCAACATACAAGTAATTCCACCAATCGACTAAACAAAATCTTATAACCGTCCGTTACCATTAGCATGGGACGCGTAACAAAAGGGAAACTTGGTACCATTCATAACGAGCATGACGTTCTGTTTCGGTGAAAGTTGAACATCATTGGCGGAGGCGGTGGCCACCATCACGATCCGCGACCCAAGTGTGTCAAGGAACACGGCTGCGATCGAGTCCATCACTTGATGGCGGATTTCGATATAATTTTTATTTAAGTATATTGAGATTGAAAAGAAAAAAGGGATTTCGAAAAAAATAGGTACTTTGCTCATGGAAAAGAATTCATAAAATCATAATGGTAACAATGGTCATTCGGTGATATCAACGGTTTGTTAATTGTATAACAGAAACTTTAAAATAATATACCAATCAAAAAAAGAACGTAAAAAAGGGTTGTTTGATCATGGAAAAAAAAAAATAATACAGCAATGGTTATATCAGCTGTTTATTTATCCTTTAGAATAACCATCAACAAATATAACAAACAAGAGGGACTAATCTAACCAGGAGAGCGTGAAATCGAAAGCTTGATTTCAGTTGAATTAAGTAATTCTCAAGATTTTACGATCTATGTACTGTTTTAAAAGTTCTATGCTTTTTTTATTTAAGTAAGTACTGACTTTGGAACTGATTGTCACGAGCGTAATACGTAATTATAATTTAATAAATTCTCAAGAAATTATAAGAAATTTTAAAATATATATAGTTATTATTATTATTTTAACTAACTTTATTTGGTTTGTATTAGGTATATCATTTGCCTTTTTTATTTATTTCATAGAAACTTTTGCGTTCTCATTTGTAAAATAACTTACTTTCTGGCAAAGAATTCGTTTATCCGTTTCAAGTATGTTATGTTAACGTTCAAATGTTATTGTCTGTATTTGTATACATCGGACGATTTTATTTGAGATGTAAACAATAATATTGACAGACCTAAATAATTCGATACGAATACTTCGGGCACAAGACATCGGTATTAATATAGGCAATGTGGACCAAAATGCCGGATAGTTGGAATAACTCGACGGGCGAACCGGTCGCTAAAATATTTACGACAAGTTTCGCTCCCGGCTTCACTCGCTCTACGTAATCTTCCTTAACCCTTAATCTTAACTTTTACGTTGCTAAAACGGTGTGTTACCTAATGACTTATTTACCTAGTAATCATTTCGATGGAGTCTAATCAAAATATGGGTACAAGTCAAAATATGGAATCACTTATCACATCAACAGTAGTAAGGCATCTCGATTTTTTGTCATCAACCCACTACTGTCCCACTGCTGGGCACG
>DWTU01001590.1:0-12902 GCA_018251515.1 Cecropterus confusis | reverse complement strand
AAAGTAATAAAAGACAAACCCGCTGAGTTTCTTGCCGGATCTTCTCAGTTGTGGTCATTTTCCGATCCGGTGGTAGTGTAAGAAAAAGTATTGTGAATGACAATTTGTAAGTACCTCCGTAGGCTTATACAAAATAAAGACATTTCATTTCATTTCATTTCATTTCTTGGTTCCAACTTTGTCCTCAGAGAGTAGAGTGAGAGAGTAGTGTGGTGAAGTTCTCCTGCAGTAGTGACCCATGTGTATGTTATGCATAAGTTTCAATAAACGGCTCATCTCTCTAGATATTTGTTTAAAAGTAAAAAAAAAATGACACTTAATCGACAGTAAGCCAGCGATAGAACAGTGTGGGCTCTGCAACATTTTTTTAAACGAAATGATTAAATTAAGTGTAAAATATATAATAAAAGGAAAATAACGTAACAGGAAACAAGTGTAATATAAAAGCAATTTCCTAAGCCAGTCTTATCAGGTTTTTTCCGAATATAATCTCCATAAAACCGATTATGTTTAAAGACGTCTTAATTCATGCCACTAATGAAGACGTTCCGCCTAGGCATTGAGGAAGACAACGACGCGACGCAATTTCCGGTTTTTAGTTTCAAAGAGCCGCATAGCGGGGCGCCTACTTCCGGTGCCTCCGGTTTTGCCACTACTATTGAAAGTCGTTCGAAAATTGGGCATTCGAAAGTGATAAGTGGTATGAGTTATGATCTCGTACACTCGTCGTTCATTTTTTAAATTAAAAATTTAAGTATTAAGAATTCTTTTTTTTTCCTAACAGTAAACATCTTGACTACAAAACAAAACAAAAGAAGTGTGTGCAATTGTGTATTAGGTTAACATAATTTATCATTAACGAAATCTTGTTCAACTCTAGTGTTACAAAAAATAATCCATATATCCCATCCAAATCCATCCGTCGTTTCCATTAGCCTTGAGGTCTATTGCTGAACCTATGGGCCATTCCCTAATGGGGGTCTTTGCCAAAAGTCACTGCGTCTGATATACGTGTTGCCGATCGCAGTGGGTGTTGGTATCACAAATGAAGACACTGCAGCCCATCTCCTGGATTATATCCCTAAGATACCTCATTCGGCATCCATAAGAAGAATGGAAGTGGCGCTATTTAAAACGACAACACACGGCGAGCCAACACCACACAACACACCGACATCACTCAACACACTATAATAACACACAATAATTTACGAAGTAAATTTAAAAAGTAATTATTAATTTACTATCGAGAAAACTATGTTATATTTTCGTATCGACTTCGTGTAGAAAACACGTAGTAACATCACAGGAAGCACTTTGACAAACACGGATGAGCTCGGAATTGGTTCCGCTGTTTAGTCGCCGGATTGCTTCCCATTCCGCCTGCTTATTTGCTAGAGAACATAATTGGATATAATTTTACGCCGTATAGTAAATACTATAATACCTTTCCGTTAGAAAAGTTACTGAGAAGCGGATCTTAGGAACCCAACATCCTGTGATAATGTAAAAATGTTTATTCAGTAATTTATCAACTACAAAGTAACTGCGATAGTCAAGATTTATGGGAGATTTTTGTTCCTAATACGAAAGTAGCTAACGAGTATGCAGTCCGCCTGATGGTAAGTGGTAATCGCCTTCCATGGACACCCGTAATCAATCAATAATAAGATCAGAGTCTTACTTGAGGTTGCCTACAGATGCATTGCTACCCCCTAGGCAATAATTTGAAACGCCTCAGATTATTCAATGTATGAGTAGCTTTATAAAATGCGGCCCTAGAAAACATGCTACTTTCACTTAAATTAAATTAAATCTCTCTATATTGTATGGGCCTGCGGGGCACTTAGAAATTGTCAGTTACAAATTTTTTCCTTACATTACCACCGTATCGTAGATTACCGTATTACGACCTCAACTGAGAAGATCCGGCAAGAAGCTAAGCTAGTTTTTCTTTTTGTACTATATATATCGCTTATTTTTTTTACTATCCGGTTTTTTACGTGGGTCATAAAAGCTAGCTCCAGTAGCTTGCCTTACATTTGTTTGAACAGGATGTTTCTTTGGAAATACAGTATTGGCATGCATTTTGGATTCATGTATTCAGCATTGATGCTGCACAACGTTTAGTTTACTGCCGGGTGTCCAAAAGGAGAGGCGATCAGCGCTTAAACGTGTTTGGAATGTAGTTTTTGATCACTGCATGTAGAACAGCAGTTAAATCGTCGATCGACAATGATATAAGTAGTATCTTTCAACTTTTTCAATTCGTAAGACTTAAGTTTTTTTAATCTCTATTTTCTATCCCTCTATACCGCTTATAGCCCGTAAATATGAAAAAAATACTTACTATTTTATGGAAGTTGCGTCAGAAAAATCATACGAGGAAAAATTAGACGATAAATCCGATAACATTTCCAATATTACAACGAACGGCGCCGGTAATGGGAGCAATGATAAAAATTGCCAATATCTTTGTTTTCCATTCCAATCTTCAAGTAGGAAATCGATCGCCGCAGGCCCTGTCAAGATTACAAGGTAGGGTTGCCTCGCCTTCCTGAAAGTGGTTTATCATTACTGCAGGTAGGTATTTATGATAAATTTCTTCCTTTTGTATTATATGTTATATTCTTAATGGCTCAATTGATAATCAAATGGATATTCTAATATAATTGCGAATTTGTAATTTATATCGCTTAACTGACTCCATAATAATAGATTTATTTTGTTTTACCACAATGTGGTAAAATAGCATGTCGATATTACCAATACTTCACAGCTTACTGTTTTTGAAAGCGGGTTTTAATAAAAAAAAAAACATTTAAAGAGCCATAAGTTAACTCTAAATAAATTAAAATAAAAAAATGTAACTGAGTTCTTTGAAAACAAATATACAATCAACACTTTAAAAAAAATCATCAAACGTCATATTTGTAATTTTCAAAAGGTATTTGACGCTTTCCCAACATTACCTTATCAAGTCATGTATAAACATTTATATGGTATTTACTCTTCACAATAAGTTAACATATAAGTTTTATAGCGAAAATAAATCAGTTTCACTGCAATTTGACAGCCCTGATTACTATACAGGGGTGCTAGAACAGTTGCAACCCTTGTTTTTAATAAACGAGGAATATAGCCTAGGGCTACGCTTTGCTTGGTTATCTTAGATTTATTGGAGGGTATTGATGTAGAAGTCCTATGCTAACGGATGTTACCATTATTGCTTTGAAATATTGTACGAGTATAATTCGACCGGGGAGGTACTACTGCCACACCTATTTCAAGCGATAAGCTGTTCTAGCCTTTCAGTAAAACGTTGTGGTTACCGGTTTACTTTCTTATGAGGCGACCATCTTACACATCGACCGTCTTACTGGCGACCATCATCTCACATGCGTTACTAGTCCCGAGGACTAGTAACGCCTGTGATTGACTATGATATCTATCTGAATAGAACTTTTCTGTATGAAGGTGCTTACAGATGTCCATATGCAGCAGTGGACGCTGACCGTCGTAGCCTGTTTCATTTGCTACTTCAGTAAAGATAATTACAACAGTATTAGCTGTTATGTATGTTATGTAACTTTTTGGTTATATGGTTATATGATTTATAAATTTTCCCTTTATTTATACAAGAAGTTTATTAATCTAAGATATTAAAAGTTATTTACAAAAGATACATATATACAAAAAAGAAAAACAGAAATATATAAACAAAACACTAACACAAAAAATAAGTTTATAATAAGTTTTATAGCGAATGGAATGAAATATAAATAATGGTTATATGTATTCAATGTTAATTTTAACAAAGCGCACCACTTTACTGGATCGTTAGATCCGGAAAAGGTTTCAATATTATGTATTAATGTATAACTGCCTTCTATATCAGGGATTTTATGGATATGAAATTTCGGATCTGGATACGAATACGGATATAGCAATAATATTATACCGGTTATGGATACAGATATGTATTTTTTTTGGATTATCCGTTACTTTCGGACAGTTTCGGCTGTTACGAAAGATATTTAATTTGCTACTACAATCAGTAATTTTAGTTATTATTATACCTACTTAATTAAACTATAGCTAAAAACCTCTCGAAACACATCCTAAATTAACCGTAACTTTTATACCGGATACGGCTATGGTTACGGATATTTTTTATTTCGGATATCCGATAGTTTCGGTTACGGATCCGAAGCTCCATAACATCCCTGGTTAAAAGTACACAAGTAGACTACTATTACCCTGATAAACTCGTATGAACAGGAAGCAGGCATAGCGTAGGTGGGATCGATAGCCTATGACGTAAAACTAGAGGAAAAGATATATTAAGTCTAGAATGTAGAAATAACGTAACTACTGACACGGTTTCAATAAACACGTTAGAATTGTTACCTACACTTCTGTCGTCAAATATTGACGACCCACGTGGCGGAGCGGATACCATACCGGTTTAACACGCAGTGGGTCCCGGGTTCGATCCCCGGCCAGACAGACATCTGAATGATGAATTTACATTTCTGTTCTATTCTACACTCATAGCCCTCCAGTAGGATTTTCTCATGTCGTGGGTGCTATGGACACACAAAGACGAATACACAAACACCCAGATCCAGAACAGATGTAAACTCATCATTCAGATGTCTGGCCGGAGATCGAACTCGGAATCCACTGCGTGTCAGACCGGTACTGTGACCGTTCCGCCACGCGGGTCCTCGTTAAGCCATTATTGTTCGACAGCTGGACAAGGGTATGGTTGTCACTGTCAAAGCAATCTGTTTTTAATATGACCGTATATAACATCGAATAATAAGAGGAGCATGCCTGGTATTCGAACCTAGAAACTCCAGGTTGAAGCCGAATTTCGAACCACTATGATACCACTGCTTCTGTAGTCTAATACTCTCTCCCTTTTCCTCAGTCTTACAAACTTTTTAAAATTCTCACTCACTATATTTTATAAAAGTACATAAACACAGACCGCGTATTTGAAATACGAGTATAAATTCTCCGAAAGTTCGATGAAATTGTTAACAAAGTCAGCCATCAACCCTGGCCTAGAACTTCGTTATCGATTACAGCGGTACTTTCCGATATGTACTTATTCAACCCCTTTATAACATCATCACGTGGTTAAAGTTTACTAACCCTTGTATTTAGTACTTTCATATGAACACTACGCCAAATGTTCTTTTCTGGTAAAAGTACTTGTATTTTGCATTCTTCATCGAATTTTCAATTCAACTAATTTTTTAGTTGAAGTTAAAAAAATTGATGGAATCTGATAAATACGTTGTTTTTATATCGTTTAAAATTCTTTATTTCTCAAAAAGAGGAATGAACGTTTAACAACAATATACATTTTTGTGATACATTACCGAGTCAGAACGGATAACCATAAAAAGCTTTTTTGTACCATAAGAATATTGTTTAACTAAATAATTTCAAAATGTAAGTGTAATTCAAATATGTATATTAAATTAACGAAGAGTTTATAACAATCGAGTCTAAAATCATTTTTTTTCTTTGGGGTTTTTATATAGGTACCGTGGATCAATGTCTTCGTAAATGATGGGCGCGGCCGAATACGGGGCTATGCAAATTACCGACCCAATTACCGACCAAAACAAAGTTAAAGGTGTATAAGGCATACATCCGATCCCGGCTAACTTACGCGGCGCCGGCATGGTACGCTTTGGTTTCAGCCACCAACAGGAAGCGCCTCAACGCTCAGCAGAGCCTGTCTCTTCGGACCATCGTGGGGGCGGGCCGCTATGTTCGGAACGACGTGATAGAGCGCGACCTCAAAATTCCATCTTTGGATGCGTTTGTGGGCCGGTTAGCGCGCCGTATGTACGAGCGTGCTGACAACGGCCCGCATGCGCATCTGCGGGGTATCGCGCCACTACACGCTCGCCCGCCCGACGGGCGCCCGCTCCCTCGTGAACTCGGGGGACAGGAATCCTCCGACGACCTGGAGGAGTAAACCTGCAACGAGGAGCCTAGCACAGGTCGGAAGACCAAAGGCTGCACCACTGCCGAAAGGCAGTTAACAACACCGGTGGGCGGTGTACCCACTGAGGGAATTGCCCGGGCAAGGAGGGGTTCCTCGAGGCCCGTAGACCCTGCGCCATGCGGCGACGTCATCGCTGCGGCATAGGACATCATCTCATTCATTCACTACTACTTTCTAGTGTCGTGTGTGCCATGGAAACACAAAGACGAATACACAAACACCCAGACCCAGAATAGAAATTTAAACTCATCATTCAGATGTCTGGCCGGGGATCGAACCCGGAACCCACAGCGTGTCAGACCGGTATGGTGATCGCTCCGTCACGCGGGTCGTCAACATTTTAGTTTGTTCTTTATTTTTATTCCTTCGCTATGATATCAATAAGTAAATGTATGTTAGCAACCCTAGTAATGAGCTCTACCTACTATGAATTGATCATGATTGTAATCTCGATCGGAAAAGAAAAATTATAAAACGATTACGAAAAATTTTCTACGTATAATATTTTTGATACTTAAAAGTATTGCATGTCATAGAGTTTGATGAGAAAACATGTTTTTGTTAAATTGGATCTCACTAATTTTATTTTTTGTAATTCTTTTCAAAGGTCATGTAGCTGAAGTCTTGGATACGAACTTCGATAATTACGTAAGTATTAGTAAGGCCTGTGTCTGCGCGGTGGTTATACTGTACATTTGTGCATATTGTATAGAAAAACCAATTGTCACTTGGCCGGCGCGGTTAACTATGGCCTGAAACCCACTCATCCTGAGAGGAGACTCTTGCCAATGGGACAATGATGGGTTGATAAGTATAGAAAAATACCATTTTGTCTGCTACGTTTAATGTGGTAGATCCATTCGTGAATCGAATGGTTACTAATAACAACAATTAAATTGTTGCTGTGTTAAGGTTTAAAATGTATGGTAAGAGATACTTAGATTAAGCGTTCCAACTTAGTTCTCAGAGGTAGCAAAGCTACTGTGGCGCACCTCAGATAAGACTTATGCTATTGGGGGTTGATAACAGATATCCTTAGACGACCGTGGTAAATATTAAGTGTAACGAAGTACTTTATGTAATAAAGCTTCACTTATGAAATATTTTTTATTTTATTAAAAGAACTTGATATAAATATTAAAGTATTGTTATAGGGTCCTTACCATTTAGAAATCGCCCGCTGCGAGATGTGTGCTGGTTCAAAATCGAAGAACTTGACGCATTATACATTGGAAATGACCAAAAATGGGGATGACTTTATCGCTAAAGTAAATTTTACATTCTGGGAACCTAGTCACTTCGATGAGGTACGTTCAATATTATTATAAAAAAATAAAGCAAAAATATTTAGTTCATTAATTAATATTATGAATATATGATATTTTTTTAATAAATTAAAGAATTTGTCGGCAGGTAGAGTGCTAATAAATATTTTGTTTCTTAAATAAAACTATCTTACTTAACTAAAACTTTACTAAAACTTAGGTATGTCGTTCAGTATATATTTGACATACGTTTGTACATGATTATAATAAAATTTGTAAAGTGACGGTTATACAGCGATGTTGTTGGGTTCGATTCCCAGCTAGATAGACTTGTAAGAGCCGAAGGTCTACTTATACTTATATATTGCGTTACAAATTTACAATGTAAGGGCCATGCATCGGACTTTTAGCAAATATTATTTATGAAAATTATTTCAACAGATAAAAATAACAATATATAATTTGAAAGAACACCAGAAAACTATGTTGTTCAATTACAAAATTAATGATCCGTGTAAACATTTTTCCATCGCTTCTATAATTGAGAAGTTCCTGAATGCGCGTAAATGTACCGTTCCAAAGGTTTGTACCAAAAATCTATTATTATAAAATATTATTTCATCAATTAAAAATGTAGATACTTTAATAACATGATGTATTAAAAATACTCATCTACAACTACACCATAAGTAGGTAAGTATACAGACGATTATTAGAGTAGAGAGTAGAGTAGTTAGAGTTTAAAGTTCCTTCATTATAACAGGTTGATTAAAGAAGTACCTGTGTATAATAAATTAAATAAATTATGTAACTATATTAAAATGATAAATAACACAGTACTTGGCTATATTTGCGGTTGCTTACGTGGCATGGGCAATGGCGGCGGCAATCACTTACCCTTAAGTGGACTGCAATGTTATATTCGGTTTATTCAGCCATTTTTGTGAAATTCGGCCGATTACTTATTATTTTTAATTTAGTCGGAACATTGTCAAAAAGAATACAAGATCGTATGTGGGATTTGATGAAGTTATACAATTTTATAAAGTTACTTTTCTAAATCTGTATTATACATATTTGCTGCATTTTTTTAAATTAATTGCTCTGATAAAACACAAATACCAAATGCGTTTTTACTAAAATTCCACGTGTCTGTATCACCCTGTGTTGAAATTATATGATAAAAAAGAGGCACGGACATAAAGTGAGAGAGAGAGTTGCGCACCAGGCTCGATACACGCGCGGATACTCACACAGCATACGGCATTTCGTTACGTGACGATTTCTACTAAATCCACGACAGCCATAAGCCACGTTAGGGCACTTCGTTCCAATAACTTATATTACATCCATGTTTAATCATCAAACAAAATTCTACATTTAGGGTGATCATAATTTTAGCGTGGATCAGTTATCGTATCGTCAGTAGTTTTCGTAAGTGTTATTTGTTCTCACTAAATAGGCATGGTTTTTAGGAGGGCTGTACAATTTTGCTAAGCTGGCTAAAAAAGTTAGCTTAGTTAATTTGCTAGCTAGTTAACCGGTTAAATAAGTTAACCAACGGTTAGCTAGCTAGTTAAGTAAGCTAAATTTTTTAGCTGGCTTAGCGGGCTAAATTGTGCAGTCCTAGTTTTCAGGGTTTCGTACTCAAGGGTAAAAATAGGACCCTATTACTAAGACTCCGCAGACCGACAGGTCTGTCTGTCACCAGGCTGTATCTCATGAACGGTGATAGCTAGTCAGTTGAAATTTTCATAGAAGATGTATTTCTGTTGCCGCTATAACAACTTAAAAAGTTTCCGCTATAACAACTTAAAAAAGAATAAAATAAATATTTAAGGGGGACTCCAATTCAACGAACATGATTTCTTGCTCAATATTAATAACAGCAACAGGTAGAAATATTTACATATTATTTAGTTTATTTAGTTTTATATTTTTATTTTTGAAAATAATTAAATTTAAATAAATTAAATATTTAAGGGCACGGCAAACAAATCAAGCTTCTTGTAAGGGGAACCCCATTACAAGAAACTTGATTTGTTTGCCGTTTTTTAGACAATGGTATATAGGTAATGGTAAGAAACCCTTCAAACGCGAGCCCAACTCACAATTGGTCGGTCATCACGTTTGTTTTTACCCTTCGGGCACGGAACCCTAATAAAGGTATAAATGATGTTATATGTTCAGTTGATTATTCGTAGATAGTTGCTACCTACTTATATACACTACTTATCTACAAAAGTAGATTAGTCCTGCTTTTGTAGATGGTTATGTATATCTGAAAAAATGGTGTAAGGTGTACATCCACTTAATGTGTAAAATAATTTTTATTTTATTTATTTGTTGACTATCCCAGAAATTGCATTATAATTAAGATATATTATATTTCCTGTTCTTAATATTTCAGGGTAAACACAATCTAATTGCAAATTTGTCTGATATTTCCAAGGCATTTTTTGGCTCTTCATTTTTTTATGGCAATTTTTTAATTAAATCAAATGTTATGTCAAAGCAAGGGAATATATTTTGCGTTATTACAAACAGTGTATTTACTAAAAAAACATAATAAATGGTTATTGTATATATATATATAAATTTTATTATTTTCCCTGCATTTCCACTAATTCTTTCTTGTAAAACATATTTGTATATGTAGGTCAGGAGGTCGTAAGGGTAGTAGTGCCACCTTGTGGATTTCTGCGAAGTCCTATTATCTTATCTACCACGATCAGTGATACGCATGCGCGGCATTGTCAGTAATTTTTCATATCAGTGCCTGATGGTTTTGTTTCTTTTTTTGTAGTTTTGGTTTTAATTAATAATCCTGGTAATCTTACCTGTTGTGTACTTTTATTACAATAAAACATACAAGCTTTTCTGTCATCTAAAATTTAATTAAATAACCAACGTTACAATGCTCTTAACAAAATATACCTACATTTAATAAATAATATTAAGTAATATGTTTACATAAATCTTTGTCTTTTGCACAGAAAGTTATATTCCTATAAATGCACAATATAATAAAAAAATAAATTTAGGTTCAGTATGTGTACTTACTGATTATTTTTATCATTGAATAAAGATAGGTAGAATAAAGGTAGAGAATCCTGTTATACCTAGGTCCGTTTTTTGAATTTTGAAGTTTGTGTTTTGTGAAAATAAAAAATGGCACTATATACGTCTGTCCAGGGTGCATGTGTGCATGTAAAGATCATTTAATCAACTACATAATTCAATTACGATTAAAGTATGTAGTAGATTAAACTGTGTATATTTTTTTACAACCTGTACCACTACCCACTTGAAAAAAAGGGAAACCTGCCTAAGGTACAACTGGTTAGTTGTACCTTAGACATGGCCCATTGTGATTGGGACAGAGAACGTTCTTATCGAGATAAACACTTTTATTAGCTGTAACGCTGTTAAAATATCGTTAATGATAATGATTTATTCATATTAGCATTTGCAATTAAAATAATAAATAGTTTAAGCGATATTTAGGTAAAATTATTGCTTTTTATATTAATTATTTTACTCATACAAAACGTATGTAAATTTTTAATATGATATTATTTTACTCTTTAAAAAGTATGTAAATACTTTTTGACCTATTTCCGACAAAATGTGGTACATCGTAAGTGGGGTAGCCGTGGAACAACATCGAGACAACACTTTACAAGCTTGAAGTTAGGATCTGACACTTATGCCGTTCACTAGCTAGATATACTAAGATTAGACTATAGTAAAACAATTTTCGCAAGCATGCAACACTTTGATTAAATTGGAATAATGTAAAGCTTAAAAAACTTACTTTAGAGTGTAAAACAATAATTGTTAAAACAATTTTAACTGTGCTCACACGGCGCCGACGTATTGCAACTAACTTCACATTAATGAGGACAAATTATGTTTCAAATACGACAGACAACGAAGCTTAAAAGCGCAGGTTTCAAAAATAAAATGTGATTATACTAGGTACAACTCCGTCCAAGGTACAACAGGTTCCCCTATATATTTTATTTATATAAAACTGCATTTGATTTGCCACAACCCTTTAGCGATAGTTAACTTGAAAGGGCGTTACTCTGTTCAATAATTTTTACATCTAATATTTCCGAAGTCTTGCACAGAGCAAAGTTTTTAGTTTACAGTTTCTCAATTCTATCGGGTATATTGCTGAAATGTATTGCAATAACAACGATGTTTTTTTGACTGAAGGCTTGAATTAATTGCAATGGCGTCTGATATGTCAACATTTTCAACTATTTATTGTGTGGCTTCGAAATTCTAAGCATAAAACAACACAGCTTTATGGAGGCGGACGTGTCGACAGCCAAATATAACACGCCTAACGCGTATCACTACTAAAATAAGCACTGTCAATGAAACAGTTCAAAAAATGCAATAAAGCTATGAAAATAGAATTATATGCATTTGCATACTCAAACATCAAAATGCATATAATCCGATGTCTAGTTATTAGTTTCTCAAAGCTTCGATTTCGATGACATGTTGTGAGTTTGAGATATTTCAATAACCAAATGTGTGTACACTGTGTTTGTACGAATTATTGCGTGGTTGCAATAGTCCAATACAGAGATTTTGCATTTTAGTTATTGAAATGAATATTAGCAGTTTAATCATCGAATGAAGCCGAGTGGTACGGGTACTATTATATTAAACCTATGAATAGATTGATGATAAAGATTTTTGTTTCACAAAATCCTTGGGATACAATTTTATATATTCCGTTTGGATACGATTAACTTATCATCGTAAATAATAAATATAAATAATCTTTTAATACTACCTTATTATATTATTATTAGATTTCCATTACCTCTAGAAATATTTGTACCATTTATAATTGTAAAATATATAGACTCTACCTATTAAGTTAACTTTATTGATAAAGTTGCTAGTAAAATTAAAATATTTTTAAAAACAGAATATGTGCTTTTATGCCAAGGGTCGTATGAAGGAATTCTTATTTAATTATACAAAATAATACTAGCAATTCCTACATAATTATGCTATATGCATTTAAAGGCTATAGAGAGCCTCAGTGGCACTCATTTGTACATAAGAAAAATATAAGTTGACAAAACTACACCTGTGTGCTAACAATAAATACAAAGTTGTCAAAATGACAAATGGCATGTCCCATGATTTTAAATATCCGTAATATTTTATGCAATACATGGAACATTAATTCGATTATAGTTGCAAATTGTAAATATTATTTTACAATGGCTTTACTCAAGTTAAGATACATTTTCATTTCATAGACCTTATTATTATTTAGAGCATTATTATAAACTACTTATTTGTGTCATGTGCATTGTTAGATTTGTTTTTTTTTTCAAGGTATAATATCACTGGCATAGTGTTCTGAAATGCAGTAGAGTTCTACAATGCGTATGTGTAAATTAGCTTTCGTTCATAAAACTGAACCGTTTGAAATATCGCATGCTTAATGGAACACTGACCCATTAAGAGATAAGTTAAAATTTAGTAACGTAAAGATACAGGCTTCTGATTGCGCCATCTACCGTCTACCTTTTCCAAAATAGTAGCATTTATAATTAATTAATAATTTA
>DWTU01001589.1:0-12907 GCA_018251515.1 Cecropterus confusis | reverse complement strand
GATGTCCATGGGCGGCAGTAGCCACTTACCATCAGGTGGGCTGCATGCTCGTTTGCTACTTCTATACTATAAAAAAATAATATTTTATTCTACAACAATATTGAAATATACCTTTTATAAGAAAGGATTTCAACACACTTGGAATAAGTCTCGTTTGAAATAACTGAAATAATAAAGTGAATGTTCAAACTAACTCTTACGTAACACGTTGAAGACGATGATACTCGTAACAGAGTCGGCACCGAAGTGAACCAGTCTCTAGATCGTGGAATGTTACTTGTACATTGCGTCGGTAGGTAGTTGGGTAGATAGATGCCCAATTAATTTTAATATAAATTCTGACATTTCCTTAAAATATATATCTACCTTTCATAATTGCAATAAGCAGTTACATTAACTCTTTCACGATAAGCCCTTTCGAATGGCTCAAGCACTGCGAGTAAATTAAGCGCTGCGTTCAAAGGTGCTTGAAATAAGTACGCGCTGAATAAATCTCGGAGAGCGAAGTTCTTGCCTTTTCTTAGGCTGTTTTCGCATAAAGCGTTTTAATTAATTTATGAAGTTACATTATTTTATAATAAGGAAGAAGCAAACAAGCATGTAGCCCGCCTGATGCAATGTGGCCCTTACCGCCCATGGATATCTATATCTAGTATAAAAAATAAAGAAAAAATACAAACCCGCTAAGTTTTTTGCCGATTCTTCTCAGTTGAGGTCATGTTCAGATCCACTGGTAGTGTAAGAAAAAAATATTGTAATTGCCTACTTGTAAGTGTCCCCGTAGGCCTATGCAAATAGGGATATTTTATTTCAAGATCAATCTTACCTGAGTTTTGTCACAAATATGTTACTAACCCTAACAACTAGAAAATTCAACAATGATAGCACATTCTATTTTAATTTGAGGCGAATATTTACATAGTTTTATATTAACAACGTTAAAAATACTTTTACTATGATATTAATGATTAAATCCATACATAGATGTGACAGCGTGCCCTCAGGAGCAATTTGCTTGCGGAAGCAAAGTATGTGAAGAGAATTGGTTATCCGCTTGATTTTAAGATGTATGTAATATTGTATAATAAATTGTTAGACCATTTTTCATGTCTATTCGTTATTTTTAAAAAGTTTCATGATATGTAGTAGGGATGTTGCGGATGCTATATCCGCGGATGTGAATGCGGATGCGGATGTTTAAGATTGTGTATAAAAATAGTATATGAATGAGGAATTAAAACATTAATAAAGTAATTATTAACATTTTTGTGCATGAAAATTTGTATTAAGTAAAATGCTACATTTTTAACTTTACCTACGTACTAATTTTCATATTAGTAAGGAAAGTTAAAACAAGGAGCAGTAACAAAATGGCATTTACCTGGCGAATTACATTTAATAAACTGACCTAAGACTAATATAAACATTTCTCAATAAACAATTATTTACACACACTGTATCACAATAACACTCTAAATAACCTCTAATAATAATATCTATACTATAAGTAATCCATGGTGCAAACAAACAGGTAATATTTACAAGAAACAATTCATCGCAACTTGTATTACATTTGCATCCGCATGAATATCCGCATTGATTATCCGCGGATGCAGATGTAGATGTCCAAATCTACGCGGAAGTCCCGCATTTGCGGATGCGGATGTGATTATTCGCAACATCCCTGGTGTACATTAGGGAAGTGTGATGAGGTGAAGTTAAAAAAATAGAATATTATACTAAATACTTATCTACCTATTCATTGATAAACATGGTAATAAATACTTTATCATTGTTTTAATTCTTAATCCATAGTATATGAATTTACATAAATCTTAAACATCCGCATCCGCATTCACATCCGCGGATGTGAAAAAATTGGCATCTGCAACATCCCTAGTGCACATACCTATAGCCCCACGTGGTACACTTACGCATAACTTAAGTGTACATTTTATTTAAGTGTGGCACAGGTCATCATTAATACAATGCTGAGTGACCCCTTATAAATATTCCACGTTAGGTAGTCTTTGCTCTAATTGAGCGTCGGCAATACGCCGATTTAGTCTTAGACCTGAATCTGCAAATTAATCTAGATTATTAGCTCCACTATTATATTAGCTAACTCCATATTCATTAATTATTGATATTTACCCTGTTACCTAATAATTAGATATATGAATATTTCTCGCCAAATATGATCTTGCTCTATCTACTTAGATTTACATTTTGACGCATCTCAATAATATTGAAATTAATATTATTAAAATAATAAATAGTGTTTTATTTAATTGCGATAACTCATTGCACAAACTGATCGACTACGAAACGGAATTTAAATTACTTTAATTAATATTGTTTACAGAGAGCTTCGACGTCATCATTATTATACTACATTTATGTACGCAATGTACATCTTTCCATTCTGAATACTTATAGTTAATTGTGTGCTTGACGTAATGTTGGGTGTCATTTTGTCGATTTATAAAACTTATTTATTAACTCTTGCTTCAAGGTATAAATATTTCATCTTCTGCTCTAATAAATTTTACATTCATTTAGATCCATACAAATTTCCGGTAGGTAACCTATTGAATATCCAGTATTCAAATAAAATATGTAAGTACAGTATCCTCCATATCAAGGCTACCTACATATTTGCCAAAAGTGAAGATCGGTTGATTCGTTCTGTTGTGAAAGCGGAACAAACAAACTGACTTTCGCATATATACGAGCAGTAGGCATCTACTGGGTAGGTATCAGCTAGGATTACCATTACTGTGCGTTAGGTAAAAAATATTTTTTTTTGGGTGAAACAAGCATAATTATTATTTGTTAAGGGATTTTTTTGGTGCGTTAGATCTCCACGAAATCTACATAAAAGCAACGATTCAAACGTCAATTGAGATTTTTTACATCAAGCATATAAACATATTGAATCGCATGTAAGTAATTGGTTTCCCATATTAAAAATAAATGATCTACAAATCTTTGTATTATGAGGGTCGTCATAGCAACGCTAGCAGGGTCGTAGGCGCCACGAGACAGCCGAAGCGTTACAAATTAGTCTACACTGTCTGATGTGACAATTCTTGAAGTTTTCATGTACCTAAAGCTGTGTACTTAATAAGTAAAGACTATGTCCATTATTATCTATACTAATATAAACTAGTCACAAAAATAAAGGGATATTAGAAGTTATCTAAATTTATTGGTTGGGTTAAAACGAACTATAGCTCAGAGGGAAATGATCGTACAGCAAAAAACAATGTAAATTGTTGCTTTAAGTGTCTAGTTTTTAGATATGACCCTAATTTTTTTTTAACATTTTCGGGTCTGGAAAAATCGTAAGGAAACTGGCAAGATTTACATTTTTAAAATTTTTTCTCGTCTATATTTTTTTTTGTTTTACTCAGAAACTTTTTTTAGAAAATTTAATCCCCGTTCATTTGGCGTAATCAAAATGCCTAAACAATGATTTCCCGCGCAGTTATCGTCAATCAAAGCAAAAAGTTCTTTTTAAGTTCGATAATCAATAACTCTGGGAGTAATGGCCACATAGGAAATGAAACGAAACTTTTCAATACTTCACAATATTACTTCACATATTTATATCCCGGAATTTTTGTGACTCGTTTATAAAAATGAGATGGTGTGTTAATCAATCACATAAGAACCACTGGTCCGATTTACATAAAATTTTCAGTCTATATGCTACTTTTGATTTAGATATTTTTCACTATTTAAAAATGGCGACTAAGTATTTTTATTTCCCGTAGCGAAGCACGAGTACTTCAGCTAGTACGTTATAATTTCTCAAAGGAACTAACTAATGTGTAATGAAGTAAGTCATAGATAAAATTCATATGTATACAGAATTCCTAAATGGAATGTGCTAGTAAATATATTGCTCATTGCATATTGTAAGTTAAAAATAACACCATGTTACAAATAAAACATAGTAACACAGAACCACCATTCCACCTGCTAGTGAATCTTGCCATGTAGAGCCTCCTATCTACACCTGCTATGTATTTAAAACTAAGTAAGTTAAGACCTTATGCTGACAATAGTTTGTTAAGTTGGGAATTTTAAGAACGATTTTGTAATACACGTCAAATTTTTGTACTATGTAATTTAGTGACATATAAAAATGTTATTTGTTCTTCCACAGCAAAACTGTAGTTAGTTTCCTAAGTCCTGAAAACTTACAACTCTTCCAATAAATATTTTTTAAAGATTATTTTAGTTCTGACGATGTTTTCGCTGACTTATTTCAATAGGGGGCGGCAGTAAATTTAATTCCTATTTTGGGCAGCACAAGCGCTCTAAAACATCCGCAGACCAAGCTCTGAGCTGAGTTAATAAGCTGGTCTAGCTTTGCTTGTCTGAGTTACGCTGTTGATTATTTTATGTCGGCAACGAGCTTTAAAAAGATTAAAATTGTCGATTCCATCGTCTGCTCGTCAGCGTAAGGTAAAGTTGAGTTAATTTTAGGACATATATTTTTATAACGTTTTGACGCGGTTTTGTCCGAGCACGCTATGGGCACTAACTCGCAATTCGCATGGCACACTTATTCGAAGACCGAATTCCAGCGCGTACGTATTTTCATTTGTACTGTTGTAGTTGTAGTTTATGTCTATTTTGTTAGTCGTACATTGTTGTTCAAGCTACACGCAATTTCCTTAAATCAATAAAAAAAAAATAGTGTGTAAATTATCCTTAAAAATATTTTTGAAAGTTTTTCCAGCGTCGGCAATTTAAGAGATGGCAGCCCTAAGATAAGTTATAGACACGTAACTAAGTAACTACTATTAAAAGCATCATTGCTGTATTATATTGTGAAATGCGATAGACTTAGATCTTGTGTAATGGAAATATTAGTTGGCTGACGCGTCTAATTGTACGCGTATCCACTTAGTATTTAACACAATTCTCATTAACAGGACATTGCGTCTTTATAGTTATTTCATTAATATAATTAATAATGTACGTCTTCGTCTAATAACAACTTTATGGCCATGATCACACAACTAGAATGTACTCGTACTGTCAGCAAAACGCACGCGATATGTACTCTACGTAACGCTAATACAATTCAAAGTTGCTCATACAGCATGATTGCGACTATTATTAATAGCTGACTATAACCTTTGGCCTGAAATGACGTACATACGTGCACGTTTTACTTGTAGATTCGTAGCTGTCACTACGTACCTACTTACCTTTAATTTAAATATAGTGAATAGGTATGCAGTCAATAGGCGTAGGCTCATAAATTCGGATTTCGTGGTAACAGGAAACGCCGCAAATTCTTGGAAATATCGGAGATCGTAAATGTGAAAAAATCGTAACATGACATGACGCGGAGGACGGCGGCGCGGGGCTGCGGCCGAGTCACGGCGCGTGCTTGGGGGTATTCCGAGAATCGCAACAACTCAACTCTAAATAATGCTATTTACATTTACACAGATTCTCTCGTGCTTTCAACCTATATTATACAATGTTGTCATAATAAATAAAATTAAAGTGTAAATCTATGGCTTCAAAATATATTTTAAACATTCATATATTTATTTGCTTATTTGCGGCTTGTACAACAAAGCATAAGAATTATCTAATTTACTATCTAATCTTGAAAAACCACCTTCACTAAAGGACGCATTTTACAAGGAATCACGGAATCGAAAATTTTTGCATAAAAATTTAAAAAAATGGACGTAGCTACGAATATTGACGCGGGAGGAGCGTGGGTTACTTATCCATTGTTATACTACATACCCATATAAATATATCAATGCTAATCTTATCTTCTTCTAGAGCTATACACATGAAAACATCAGAATTTTCTGAGAAATAATGATAAAGATGACCGTATGCTAACATATTTAGGATTGTATCACTGATAGTTAAAACGTAATTAAATAGCTGTTGGAAAAGATTGTGCGAAATTTTTATCCCATAATTGTTTTTGTTTAAACAGCTTAAAAACTCCAATGTACAGTTGTGTGTTACAGCATTCGCTTTTGGTAGCCAAGAAGATTACAATAAACGCTTTTACCTGATTAAAAAAGATCGACGAGGTGGCTGGCAGGTGCTTTTGTTCTTATTGTAAATAATAAAATAAGTTAGGGAATAGCCGTAGTAAAAAGATAAGGAGATACTTCCAACCAGGAGTGATGAATGGTACTATTATACGCTTAACTTGCACTTTGTTATTTTACCATTTATGTACAAATCAAACACAAACTTGGTTGTTCCTTTTGCAGATAAGTATTTTTATTATCTTACTTGTTACTAGCAAAAATGCAAAATCATTTAAAACTAGTACTTAAATAATATCTATTAATTATATGATTATATTATTTCTGTGGCTCAGTGATTACTAATGAGTGTATTAAAAATTTAAATTTCTGATAATATACTTAATATATTTATTATTGCATGTAGTGACTATGTAAGATAACATATTTTCCAGTATTGTAATCGAATGGTTAAATATAAATAAATAATAGAATACATTGGTATATATATATTTAAATTTCCATACTTTCAGGGAACTTGTCTGGGTTAACTCATAAGTATTATCATATTGCTGGCATTCTGAATGCAAAATTCAGCATTATATTATCACAATGTTCTATGTTATCTTTTATCACACTGTTATCATTGTGACACGCGCTAAGCCAAAAAAATATTTCACGAGACTAGTGTACCTAAATGTATCTTTATGGGTACATAACGTACAATCTGTGATTATATTTTTTGATTAAGCGTTATCATTTCACCCACAATGTAAAACTTAATCATCCAAGACACAAGACCTTATTTTTAACGTTCGTGCAAAATAAATAGCTAATAACTTCCCTGGGACTGGAAATTGTATAAACTGCATATTATTAGAATATTTAAGTATATAACTCGAATTATATATGTAGTTTATTTATACGGATTTAACCCTATGTCAATTTTATCAAGCAAATGTAACGAAAATCGGATAATCTTTCATTTCTATGTACAAATGGTACGTAAACCGCCAAAACCTTATCTAATCCATAGAGTAGATTTATCGGATTGATTACGTCAATTGACTGATTATATATTTAATTCAGTAATAAATAACTTAACGCGAGTAACGAAGACAATAATCCTTTGATGGTACCAAATATCGCTACTATAGATGGGCTATTGTATAAAACACGATGAATAAAGCGAATGTAGCAGAACTACTTCAAAACAAAAATAAAAAATTAGATCATCTGTGTAGGTGCAAAGAATGCATCTCGGAAGCAGGAACATCTCTCTCCAAGCTCGACGATGCTGGCAAATGGCCAAAAGCAGACCTCAACTGGTTTCTGTCACTCCATCGTTCTCTCGAGAGCTTATGTGATGTAAGGGACACGCGCCAAATCTATTTTGGTTTTAACATTTCAAATCGAAAAATGTTAAAAGCCTAACAAAATCGATAGCTTCGATCGATAGTAATAATAGATAGTAGAAAAATAACGTAGCGATGTGCAATTAGGTACCTGTTGATCGTCAAAAGTTTCACGTAGATCTGAAGATTTGAAAAATAGTAGGTACATAATATTACATTTCACTTACATGAAATATATATTTCACAATGTTTAAGCTTTATTTTAGAAAGGCTGACAACAATGAATATGTTTTTTTATTTGGTCAAGTGGAGTTCAGCTTCGTTTCGGCTGACTCATGAATATTATTGTCGTGTTCATTACGAACATATGGAAGTTTTAGTTGTTGATATGTGAACGGATGAATTCGCAGAGAATGACGCCATTCTCTTGATACAGGTGTAGTTGTAATATCCAAGATTATTTTGAAATAGTATAAACGATATTTTTCATTTATTATTCTTTGATTAATGTCAGTGGTGTTTTACTTGGAGATTTAAATCATAGAAACGAATTTTAATATACAACTAAGTAAGAGACTAGAACGGTAAAGAGAAAGTGACTCCTCGATCAACAGGTGGAAAAGAAATAAAAACACTGTCATTAAATATAAAAACAATCATTATAAGGGAATCCATAGTGTCAGTAAAGCGTTTGTATCTTAACAAAGTTATTATTATAGATGACGTAGAATTGGATCTGAGGTCGTTTTTTAGACAGTGACGTCATCGATGCTGGCATATTGAAAGCAACATACGTAAATTAATTTCAAGTCATTTTCTGAATAATTAATTTGGCGCGTACAAGAATGTCTTGAGGTTTTTTTCGAAATGTGTAGTTACTGTTGCTCATTCGCTTTCTCAGCTTCATCGGGATTTGGCAAGTTTGATGTCCAGCTGATTCGAGGAAGTAAGGGCGGTCCATTTTTGGTCTACGTTTCCGGAATCCTAGACCTCCCGTTTTCGCTAGAAGAGGGAGGGATAGTTGCATACGGCTTTTGCGGCTTCCCCAAGAGCACCTCCTGTAAGGTACGAACCTCGCCTCATGTCAAGTTACATTGATGTGTGGCACTGTAGAGGCACGACTAACAACACGTAGCTTGTCATGGTTGTGCTGTAATATCTTGTAATATCTGGTCCTCACCGTCACCGCCGGCGTAGACGGTGTATGATATGTGATCATGTCGTCAGAAATTCTAACACAAGTTTCAGGCGTCTGTCTAAAATCGACGCATCCTTGTCAGGTATGTTACGGGCAGCATCGACAACAGGCTCAAATAGCTTTTGGCAATCTCTTTCACGTATTCAGCAACGGTGGGCAGCTCAAGATCTTTATGGAGGTTTACAGTGCGCATGTACCAGATATGTACAGCCCGTAGCCATTCAAGAATCAATTGTGAAACTTCTGATAACCGTGAATCACGAAGCTAATCATGCTGGGCTGAGCTGGGCTAACGCAAGTATTTTGTGCATTACTTTATGTCGAAGTGCCAAAATTTTAACAGATACGAATAACAGGATTTGGATATAAATATAGCATTCAGGACGGAATAATTTTTACATGATGCAAATATTATCTCGTAAGGCAATTTGTCAGCCCTAAGTGTTGTGGCTAAGAGCTGGAGATCTTCTAAATCAATGACCTGTTTCGTTTTCGTTTCGTTCTTTAAACTGTATCAACCAATTCCAGCCAGCTTCATTATTATGTATAACCCATCTTATTTTCTTTTACGGCCTGGATTGCCATATCCGAGTTTTCCGCATCGATGCTCGTTTGTACCTAATTGCCAGGCATCCTACAGACAAAAAGTAAAATAACTATACCTTATACGGATAAGATGACATAGTATGCCATCATACACCGACGTTTAATTTGCCATCTTACCAATCAAATGTTGTCACAAAATATTTTAGGTAAGAATACGTCAATATCAGTATTTGAGCCATGTGATAACCCCATATTACGATTAAAATTAGTTTAAATGCAATAAATCGTTAAATAGGACCTTTACCTTAAGCATGCGATATCATGAAAAGCGTCAGAAAAATATCTCATTAAAAATCATGATAACGTTCACTACTTTGCAATGCGCATTCGTTGTTCGCACTACTGAACTTCAGTACTAGCGACAGCCAGGGCACTTAAAACGTCACGGGTTCACCTTTAGTGCCTTTAGTGTATTCACATTTAAAGAATAAAGCTGGTGTGTCATCTTATCAGAGTACGTCATCTTAAGCACTTTTCCTCTATTACTGTAAATATTATTTATTACATACCTACTTATTAACAAATTTAGATGTTAAAAAAATGTACTAAATTATTTTTTTGTTTTAGGATATATACCTTATTTTTAATTCCAATTGTCATTTCGTAATTGTTCCTTATAATATATTTTTAGATAGTTGAGAAAGCAAGGAATTAGGTATGTATGAACTGAGACGGAGGACAGGACGTTTCTTTGTACTTGTATTGTCTCGTACTTCGTGCTGGTTAAATATTCGGAGGTATTTTATTAAACGTTTTTAATGTACTTACATTCCTATGTGGCATAAATTTATTAATATAAGTAGGTATGACGGTTATATTTACAACGAAATATTTTTGGCAGTAATCGTGTTTGCTCACGTCGGGAATCGCCTGTTTTGCATGCCATCCCGTTCTTGGAGTTTATTTTTAGCTGAATATATACATAATTTTGGGTAAGTTGGGATTCCAAGGTCAAAATGAAGTCAAGAATGAATTGTTATTTATTTTACATTTCTTAACATTCGATTTGAATTATTTTCAAGACGATCACCAATTTGTTACGGATCTACACTTCATTTTACAAGTATGATCCTTATAACACGTGTATTGTGGTGAACGCATAATCAAATTGATAAATTTAATGAAAATATTTACTCTAATTTTATTGGCGAATATTGGACAGAAATGATGCGAATGGGTTTGGCAAACGAAATGGGTATTTATATGTAGATATAAACATATCTATGTAAAAATATAGATACATAATATACATAGATAATTGGATTGATAAAATCCTATTTAATTAAATGTAAATAGCTTAAACAATTCCTAGGGCAGGCAAATAATAAGAAATACCTTCTCTTTTGTTTTTGTTAGTGTTGTTAATAATCATCAACAAACTAAAGTCAAATTAGCAAAGTGCGCATCGCATGCGGAGAATTTCATACCACCGAATTTACAATGATTTAATTTATTTTATGTAATATTATGGCAGCTATAGAAGTCAATGCTTTGTGTAAATATAAAGTGCTTAGATTTAACTAGCTATTACGTAAGGTTTAAAAGATTAACCGAAAACGCCGCCAAATCGACTAAATGTCGATCGTCTACGCTGGGACAACACTAGTGTGAAGGATGGCTAACGATAAGTACCTAATAGGAAACAGACTTTAAATCTCTATTTAAAGTCTGTTTCCACATATGAATAAAATTGAAGTGTCTGTTTGTAATATCAATAAAACAGCTTTTTACCAAATGCATATGGAAGTATATACGGCACTGATAACAAAACATCAATTACAAAATTTTTTGTCTGTCTGCCTGTTTGTTCTGGGTAATTTCTGAAACCGCTGGACCGATCTTGACGGAACTTTCACGGTTGAATAGCTGATGCCATAAGGCGTAACTTAGGCTACTTCTATTTAAAAAATGTAATTAGGGTTTCACACAAAAATTAAAACCGCGTGTGCTTTACTCGCACGCAGCCACCGTCACTGCCGCTAATGCCAGTTGCTATCAGTCCCCTCTGCAACAATGCTATAATGTTAAAATTGTATAAGGTATACAATTTCGACTGTAAGTAATCATGTCAAGTTACATTTTAAACGCGGGTATAACTGCGCGGCTCTGCTTGTTAAATAATAAACTAGAAACAATTGATGCTAGGTACAATAGCCTAGAAAATACATTAATATAGGCCAATACAATACATATAAGCCTACGTAATCTTAATTCAGCATAACAGTAATACATATTTTGGAGTTACTAAAGAACAGTTGTTATTGTCTCTTTTAGAATCATAATACTGGCACAATAGAAAAGTTTTGCAATTCAAATTATGCGCGCCATCCATTTGCTATCGATTACCCACTTGACTTTAACTACGTAGGCGTTACGTAGCTCTTGTCAGAACACCTAACTAGGAGAATGATAGCCGGGCGCGCCCTACCGGAGTAACGCATAGACGTCGACATGTAATAGCGGTCAGGCCGACCACTCCGGCCAGCCGATGACCTGGATCTGAGGGAAGCCCGACCGAAGTGGGGAGACTCCGGTCGACCGGACCGTTTCCCGACTTCAATTGATTCACTTCACTCTTTCATAACCATACCGTTGACGCGTATTTTAATTTACATCACAATTTTTTGTTTAGTTACTTAAATTTTATATAAAATTTATGTCAGCAACACAAATAACACATATGATAAGACACCCTATAATCTCGGAACGACACATAGAAAGTATACTATGGTAGTGTATGTGCAATATTTTGTTCGGTTTCAACGTTCGCCATCGCCACTTAAAGACGGGTTTCCCGCCCACGCGACTTTATGGCGCCTGACCAGATCTGTTGTATCTGTACCCATATTTACACATAGCTATATTACGGACTCACGGAGTGGAGTAATACTTGCTTAGAAACTGATGTACACTTAGTTACTAAGTAGGTAGATAACTCAAGCAAGAATTAAATTACAAAGTACTGAAAAATATAATTTAATTTGTGCTTGTGTAATTTATGTATGTGAGTAATGTTTCGAGATTTCGTTTATAAAAAAAAGTATCTTCGTTATCCCATACGTGATATCTTTGCTCGGTTTTCAGGCGTAAAGTAAATTTTTAGGTATAATATCGTAGACATGAAGCGTCAAGCTTATTTGTAGGCTGTTATTATTTTGTTGACAGGTAATCAGAAAGTTGGTAGAGACAGCAGGCATTTTAATAGTTGCTTGCGGCTCAAGGTCGTGATATGACGTCGTATCTCAGCAACAGGCGAGAACGCCAACTAAACAACGCAACAAGTGCCCGCGCCCGGCCCGGCGCCCCCGCGCTTGCCGTGCTATTAGCGAAATAGCAGTGCTGCGCCCTATTATTGATACATTTGAAAGTATCATTATCTATACTATCACTAGTTATACATTTTGCATACCTACCATTTTTTGTGATTTGGAGATTTTACGTTATCTCAGGCATGCCTAATAAAATATATACCTACTCACTATCGTACTTTTACTATATTTTGATTAGGAATATTACAATATACCAACTAGGGACGATAGATTGAAAGTTTAAAACTAATTAATGTACGAATTTAATATACATTCAAAACAACACGTAATTGGCGTGTATTATCTACTTCTCGTATGTTTCGCGATATTAAGTAGGTACCGTCAAACCTGGCATCTTTACCTTTTGCAAGCAACTTTACCTACGTATACCTAACATTGAATATCGTCCAAAAA
>DWTU01001588.1:0-12908 GCA_018251515.1 Cecropterus confusis | reverse complement strand
GAGTCAACCACAAAGAGTTCTACCACCTTCAAGTATAAGTATGTTTTCCCTGCCACACTCTTCACTCCTTGCTGTTATTACTGCCTAATAACATGTGCGGAGGTGCCTCCGGAGTCCAACCACGAATTCTACAATCTTCAAGCATTCATATGCAATTCAATCATAAATATCTGGTATGGGAACGTAAGATTCAAATTAAAAATGAATCAAAGGTGTAATATAAAGAGGAATTCGCGCAAACGGTATGTAATGAGCTCTGAGAACTATCAGATACGTGTTACTGTTTGACATTCAGTCAGATCGTTTAGATATTTAAGTCGCTATAAAATGCAAATTTAAAGCAGCAGACAAATATTTTAATATGGAGGCTTAACGATAATATAATTGCGACTCGTAAGTACGGGGAGATAGAATGACATTAGTGCCGGCCAAGGGCTTAGCACCGTTAATTTGCCAAATCTTGTTTTCGTTAACGGTAACATGTAAATTATAAATACGTCTATATTTAGTTTTTCTATGAATTTTCATATTCTAAATCATTAGCTGAGATATATTGAGTCCATTAATGTCAATTTTAATGATTTCCTAATTCAGCCTTCGCCGGTTCCACCGATACTGGCGTTGTTTTGAATAACGATACGTCGAGATGGATATAAAACGACTGTTGAAAATTTTGCAACTTCGGTACTCATGCAACTATTAAGTATCAACTACTAAATATCAAAATTTTTTGAACACGGTCCAATGGAGAGGAGAAAACAAATTGATATCGAGTGGCAAATTATGTAATGCATTGGAACAAAAAGTTCAACGTCCTATTTAATAAGAAAACCACTTTTTAAAACCAGTTCCTTAACTTGATCTTTGGACAAGCAGAATACAAATTAATGCGTATATGTTTGTATTTACTCATAAATGTACAACATTTATGTTTGTGAGTGACATTGGAACACTTCATTTACTTAAATATTATTATGCGCTATGCTTATGAATGTATGTAAATATATATTGCAAAACTATAACCAGATATACTTTGTCAAGATAACAATCCTTCATTTTTATTTTCTTTATTTCTTTATTTGATATAATATCATACTTCATTCTTGTATCGAAAAAATCGTTTTGCCAAATTCATTATTCTTATTTGTTGTCACAGCGCATAAAATTTATAATTTCATAATTTTTGAATTGAATTACAACTTTTCGATAACTCAACGCATACATGTTGATTTAACTATTTTTCTTACGTGTGTCAGTGGAATTAATCACCGTAAAAAGCTCCATCGGATAGTTGGAAGGTAGAACGTTTCAGATAATTGTGTCGACACGTAATCATGTATGTTTGATAATGAACTCCACCGTTTGCAGTGAATGTTAATGCTATCTAACATTTCTAGAACACGTGCCATACTTACCTAATTCTAATAAATCTATATTTTAAAGCAAAATTACAAAGTTACTCATAGTTTAAGGCTTGGTACATTTTTTAACCATATTTAAGTGAAAAGATTTAGTAAAAAAGTTGGTTAAAGAAATGACGCTAAAAGCGTTGCGAACAATTTAAATGCAATATTTTGAAGGTTATATTTAAAAAGAAACCGAATAATTGGAGTTCTAAAAATATAAAAATCGCACTTAATTGGGATCGATTAATTGCATTCACTTTATGCCGCAAACGAAGTAAGAACTGGACATGCCATTAAACATTCCTACCCTTTAAGCACAAGTTATTACATTGCATAATGAGCCCGTATTCGCTGAATAAAACCAAAATACGTACATACATTCTTCATCGTGTATTACATATGTTCAGGCATATTTGTTAATTACATGTCCACAGTGCACAGATATGTATGTCGCTAATTATCGAGAAGTTTGAAACAAATTGATCAATTAAAACAATTGAATTGTTATTAGTCAGTTCATTTTTTTATTTAATATATAATATTATAGTTAAACACCAAAGTAACACCTTCTGGTAGAGGCTAACTTCTACCCTACATATAATAAAAATGAAAGTTCCCTGTGTACAAGAAACTTTACATATGTAAAATGTGTAGATGTAAAATGTTTACATACGTTTTGTAAAATAATTGTCGGACTGAGAATAAGTAATAACACAAAATCGTGTAATTTTTAGAGCATTTTTTGTTTCTTTGCACGTTTAATTTCATGCAATTAAACCAAAACACCGAATATAATTTAAAGAATTGAAAATATATTTATAGTCCATATTCCGATTTAACATTTTTGATTCTGATTATGATTTAATATTTATCATTAAAACTCATTTACTCTAACCAAAGTTATTACTTTTGAGAGTTGTTTACATTTTATAAGTGCAGGTGAAACCACGGGGCACATGTAGTCCAGTCTAAAATAAAAGAGCTGCGTATTGTAATCTTTAAGCAAGGACAAGTTGGACAATATTATACAAAATATATTCTCTCCCTTCTATTTCCTCTCGTATACAATATCATGCCTCATATGAAATCAAAACCAGCTGTCAAAGCCTCTGATAAGTTAGATCACTAATGCAAATTATTTCTATAAGCGCAAACTACCTAACAAATATATGTGAGAGGCGTTCATAATTGCAATGATGTATGATCGGCCCGGGCGAGATAACGGCTCGTGTACAAATGTACGAACATTCGTATCATTTACATAGTTAGTTCATTAGAGCGCTGAGCTGGTTGCCTGATTAGCGGCAAATGAGAGCAATTGCGGTGACACAATCCGAACGACTCACGCACAGGTCTCGTTGAGTGCGGTCGGTAATTTTCATTTCCATGTTTATAGTTTGTCCCAACAACCATTGCGTTAAAGCATTAAGTTAAAATAGTTTTTACAAATTGTTTTAATGATAATTTCAATGTATAATTAGACGAATAGAAAACTGTCAAAAAAACGGTCTGCGTAGAGTCCTGGTTCATCCTAGATATATGTAGAGTCGGTAAAGGAAAGTAAATTAAAGGATTAAATTTTATCGCCTAATCGTGACATTTGTAAACATAAAAATGCGGGGCATCAAAATTTATGTTATCTATTCAAAGAATATAATACAACGCTGCAGTGGCAACTAATAAACGGCTCCTCAATAGTGGTTCGGTTGCTTGTGTTGCAAGGGTACCACAAGTAACATAGTTGTCAATCGCCACCATTTGTATGCCATTCATAGTTTTTCTGGCAACATCAATGCGATCCTTGACCCGGCGGGTCGACCCTGCTCGTACTCGTACGGTATCAACAATAAGTTCTCTCCTATTGTTAGCGTTTTCTCAGAGCAAGGGCGGAAGGTGCACCTATGTAATTAACGGACATTGAAGGATCCGTTAATTGCATTGTTGTAATGTTTCCTACCAACGCCTAATGTTCTGAGATAACATAGAATGAGCCAAAGAATATTTTATCGGCTAAGTTATTTAAAGGTCCATTTAGATAATTGTACATTAGTGTAAAAATATGGGGTTTCCAGGTTGAGGTTTAGATAGTTGTAAGGTTAAATATTTGGGACAATAAATGAATTCATATAACGCAATTGCTGCAAGATTAATTAAGTTAAATTTATCAGTGAAACGGTTATTGAGGTTAAGGATTTTGATATTAAAACCAAAATTTAAGAATAGACCGACAATAGTGACAGTGTGATAAAACGGATTACCGTTTCCCTTCTGTAGTTTTATTATAAACACCTGTGTAAAATGCAAAATCCAGAGGTTCAGTCCAGTAAGATATACTTAAAGAACGTGTAATACTCGTATTACGTTTAATTCCAAGATCTAAATGCTTATTGGTTCGTAGAGATCTTTGCGCAATTCACAAAACAACCTATTGCACTGAGACAAAATTAGTAGGTGTTAAAATTAATAATTGACCGTGGTGTGTTAGTTTTTTATTTCCATCTATTTTGAAAAGAAAAGAATTTTGTTCCGAATCATCGGATAAAATTACATAAAATGATATATTTTTGAGTGATAAATTGAGGCACTACAAAACTTTGATGACATACAACTAGCTGTAGGAGTTGCACCATCTTACTCTGGTTATACGACATTGATATCTGAAGCACGCGTTTCTCATTTTTGATGTAACAAATGTGTTAGGCTTAAAAAAGCTAAATCAATAAATATAAAATGAAATGATTCTCTCTTGACTAATATATTATTATTAACAATATCAATTAAGCTACGACTCTGCAATTAGTTTTAACAAGAACCATGATATTTTGACAACAAGTTTATTGTTTATGATGTAGAGACGTGCCATGTTCCTATATTCCATCCTTAGGGATTTAAAGATGGTCAATGTTCGTATACTACGTGTACTAGGTTTTATTTTAAAGACAACATACGCACTCTAAAAAGTATTTTTCAGTTCTAGTTTGTATCATATATATAACAGAGAAGTAACACTAAAAATTAAATACTGTCTGCATATATATTACATATTTCATTATCCATCCATTAGTAGCTCAGTCCACTGGTGCACATAAGCTTTCTGTAATGGAGATTATTCTCAATAGCCACTGCGCCTGCTATGCTTATTGGTGACCCCGGTTGGTGTCGGTGTTGTAGGTACCGGAAGACACTGTTGCCATCTCCTGGATTTAGTCGCTTCGTCGCTTCTTACAGCATCCACGGAGAGGGAGCGGTGTTTCAAGATCGACACCACACGACACGTCGACACTCATATACCTACTTATTAATTAAAGATAATTAAAACCATATTTACACATGTATGTTCCGTCGCGTAGCCGCGGCACTGATAATGTAATATACCCATAGGTTAATTATGTGCATTATCATAACGTTTTGCTTTGATCTAATATGGACGTTACTTATTGCTGTGCGAGAATAATAATTATAGGTTTAGTCACATAAAGCTTATAAGTGGGTCATGTACATAACATAATTCGTAAAAACAGTACCGCGGTGCTAAGATTGATTGACACAAAATGCGGATTACGTGATTCGTTCGACTCATGATTATTTATTTGGCTAGTCCCGTTTCAATGGTTTCTGTTCGATCCAAAAATAGAAGGATTAGAACGATCGGCCGACCGCCTCGTTACCTTTTCAATGACCGCCTTGAGGGCTAGTCACCGATTGACACTATTTATATCTATTCGTTTCACTAAACTTATTATGATTAGTAGATCAAATAAACTGTACGTGGAACGGAAACTCCGCTTCAATTAAGTGTATTTATGAAATACGAGTAAGAAGTTGCCAATCAAACCAGAACGATTATGTCTCCGTATGCCAATTTCTCAGAAATATAATTTAATTAGCTATTTATATAAAATGAGAGCAGATTACTTTTTAAGCGTGGAGAGAGGAAGGAAGTGGAAACAATAAAATAAAAACGTAAAGTGCAAAATATATTAACCATTTTTAACAGACTTCATAAAGGACACATTATATTTTATTTATTAACACTATTACACACAATATTAACACATTTAATTCGTCTTTGATTGACAACATTCTTTAATTGTGATAATTGCACAATTTTACTGCCACATTATTATATTTTCTGACAGCAGAATAATTAAAAATATATTTTATTATAATTTAGTTCCAATGAAAAATAAAAAATATATTTCAATTAAAAATGTGTTCCGTCTTTATCCTAATACTTGAAAAGGAGAATATCAAATTCCTTGTTAATGACAAAAAGAATTAACGCGATAACCTGTTTTCTTGACATTATCAATTACATTCAAAAATTTCGAAAAGAAGTAAATTACTGTGAATGAAAGTGTACCGGTTAAATAAGAGTAATTTAGCCTTTATTTATCATTTTCACATAGTGACCTAACCTTTGAAATGGTTTTATGTAACACTCATAATAAAGCCTTACGCAATTCATTTGCGCTGCGTTGAAAAGAATATTATTGTAATTTTGAAATTCTGAAAAAAATATGATTGTAATTAAAATTATTTGCGATGTATTCTTGTTATGCAATGTTCAAAAGTAACTCGTTTCTTCGTTACTTTGTATCGTTCTGCACGATAATAAACAAAAACAGTTTGTTTACGACGCACTATCCTCTTTAAGCTTAGCTTAAATTAAAGGCGATAAAAAGCATTAGTCATGGAAGTTTAATCTAATTATACGAGTATTAAAAGACTCCGTAGTTCAAAAGATATACAATACGTAAGGAATTGAAGCGGAACGTGAGGTTCGGCACATGATTTATTTTGTATAGTTTGCCGTAAGCCTGTCTGACAATAGGTTTTCCGTTGGTTGGACAGAATTACGACAGTTTTTCTCAATTCACCTGGCGCCTAGGTTCTCGTTTTTGTGCCATAATAGAAACTGAATTTTTGTAACGAATATTTTCAAGTTTTTCATTTACAGAGATAACTACTTATTACTACACGATTTGCGTTTTAAGCCTTTTAAAAAATTAAGTAGAAACCTTGCGGAGAGAAAATAAACAGCAAAAAGCATTAAACAAATTGAACAATTTAGAACTAAATAATTAGCTGAATTATTGCGATTGTCGAAAATAAAACTGATAAAATCATTCATCCGTCTTATTTTTCTCATCGCGGGTTGCTCGTTAATTAAACCAGTTAAATTGAACGATGGAGTCTCATTTACGACATTGATGATTTGAAAATGATACCTTCAACACTAGAAAAACAACATTTATATAGGTATGTATGCAAATAAACGATGTCATAAACAATAAGAAACTATTGATTATCTTCTAGAAAAAAGTTGTTGCAATATCCTGCATTTTAGATATAACGATAACTCTTTCCAGTACGAATACGATAGCACTACTGTCACACATGTACGATGAACTTTACATAGAACTACTGCATGATTTGCATTTAATTGCATGAATACCCTTTATGATTTTAACAAAAATTTCATGCTCGTTTGCTATGCTATGCGTCTATAACTAAAAAGGCATAATTACCGTTAGCTGTATTTATCAGTGTTTGAACGTCCACTACTGGACGCAGGCCTCATAGGTTAGCTGTATAGCATGCCTTTATTTCGACATGGCTCTTTTTGCCATTTATCTCCTTTTTCCTTCGAGAACACTTCCGCGCCACACCGGACTACATTTTTATGGCCCCGGCCGGCGCAGGGCGTGCAAGCGTGCCTTGCGCAACACCCCGGCACCGGTTGGCAAACACTGTCACTGCCAGTCCGTTGACAAAAATATTTCGTACACTTGTGGTTTTTATTTACTTTAGGTTTACGTTCTTCGGTATATCTACACAATTACCATGAAATTAAGGTATTGTATTTTACCTGCCACCGATCTGTATTTTTTATGAAAAATTGTACCTAGTAAAGAAGTGAAGTACACAGATATTTAAAATGAATTATATTCTAATTATTATTAGGAAAAGCAATATTGGAAGAGGTCGAGAATTGCGTGGCTAAATCTAATAATACTGCACGTTTTTGTGCTGCACAAATCGTATCGAATAAACAGTGATGTAGAGGTACATACATTGTTAATAGTTTACTACGACGCTAATATAAAGGATTGGGGACTTAAGAACATTGTTGAGAATTGTTTTTGTTATTATTGTGAATTGTTGAGATTTTGCCATGTAAGCGGTGTGAAAATTGATTGCAAGTTTTTGTCAAATATCACAAATTGCAATCTCAGACCATCCTAATCTAAGTATTTAAACTTAATGTTCGCTTCAGAGTTTTGCAGGGAATGTGTTATTGAATAATAGTCGTAAACCTTGTCGAAACTTTTATGAGTGTATTAAAACTAATGATCATGGTTTTCTGAGTATTCTATCAGCTGAGCCCCGTCGTTTGATTTGCGTGTAAATTTAAATTATAATAACTTTTGATAGAGAAAAATAATAAAATAAAGATTAAATCTTCCTTTAAAATCTATAATGGAATATATCAAACTTGAAGTTCTGAATTTAACTTAAAGGATTTAAGATAAAACTTTAACGTACGACACGTAGGTACGTTAAAGTTTTATCTAGCAGACCGCTTAATGGTAGGTACCATTAAGCGGTCTGTATGCTCTTTTGCTATATCAATCTTATAAAAAATACTATCTTTTGTTAATACCTCAATACAACAGGCAGCAATCAGCGATTTGACTCACAAGTAACCACAGCTTACCGAAATTTTGTCGCTGACGTGTCCTGTTGTTGTAGTCCGTGTGAATCGGTACTAAATCTTTACCTCGATCAATTATGATCTGCGTACCAAATAACATCAAGATGATTTCCAATTGACCGTGAACCTCACAAATATCAAATAATAACGCAATTCAATAGCTATAAAGTTACCATTCTCGTTGTGTTAATTAAGATCGCTGTCACGTCACGAACATTATTCTCATTTTATAAGCTAATACTGCACCTCACGTGGAACATCATATATTTATCATTTATAATTGCTATTGAGTTATGAGATCCTATTCATGACGGGCTATTAAGAATTAGGTAGTGGTAGGTACTGGTTTATAATTAAACGTCACAAATAAATCACATACAAACTTAATATGAACCAAATTGTATTAGGTTTGTAGGATTGCGAAGGCATCACCGTAACAGGTACCCTACATGCAGAAATAGAGAATTCAAATTTAATCAAGTTAAATATCTTCAAGTTTTGATTTAGACCATTTTGTAAGGCGTGTATATATACATATATGTATATATATTAGTAAAGCCCATACTAGCTAAGTCATTACAGATAGTCTGGCAACTTTGATCAATTTTGATAAGATTTATCTCCTTTTTAGTTGTATAACATTGATCATTGGGCATAGTTACCACTTAACAGGCATAAGTAGTTTCCGGAGCTTCTTTTTTGCGCAGCCAAGGGGTTCAGTGAGTAAAAATCCCACGTAATCCGATTTTCCTCCAAAACTATCGGTATTTCTAGTAGGTTAGTATATCGGTCCCCTAACCAAAAAAAGGCGTAATTTACATATTACACAAGACGCGGTTATAAGTTGGTAATAAGTTTAGTTGACCGGGGAAGTAGTATGCACCCATTTCTAGCGTGAAGCAGTTCTTGCGCTTCGGAGGAAGGATTTTGTTGCCAGCTCACTTATATGGGGTGACTACCTTAGTACTTAGGCGTAGCAACGGTTTTATGATTAACTTGTTCTTGAATGAAGTTGGTAACAGATATCCATGGGCGACAGTGACCACTGACTGTCGGGTGGACTGCATGCTCTACTATAATCTTACAAAAAGTTTTGGTAATTACTACAAGCAAGTTATGTAAGTAAAGTTGTATACTGGCAGAGCTTAAGAATTAATAAGGAAACACGTTTTGCTGCCGATTTAAATGGAAGTACGAACTTGCAAATAATTTGACTACTGTCTTTATCACATTCAACTGTACTTACAGGGCTCCAGGAAGAACTTATAGATGTTGCTATTACTTTGTAAGTAAAAGGCCATTGATGAGTAGATGCGAAAAAATATTCATTTATGCCCATTTTAAATTATGGTTATTAGATCTATTATAACTATGTACATAAACTACTAAAATGGATATTATAGTGTTATTTTTAATTACTAATACTTTTAAGTTTATGACAATATTCTCGAGGCTCCGCCACTCCTGTCACGTCGCCACTATAATGAGTATCCTACGTGTAAACGTAAACGTAAACGCAAAACGTAAACGGTTTCTACACTCATAGCCTCACAGTAAGATTGTCTCCTGTGTTAAACACCCAGACCCAGAACAGAATTCTAAACTCATCATTCAGATGTAGACAACCATCGGGGCCGGGGATCGAACCCGGAACCCACTGCGTGTGAGACCGGTATTGTGACCCATCCGCCACGCGGGTCGTCAAGTGAGACGTGTCACGTGTAATTAGCAGATGTCTGATGCGTGAAGGTAGCTATGTGTTTGCCAATTTTGAGCACAATCCGACCAGCAATTTTGTGAAAAAGGCTAAAAGACCCGCGCATACGTCCTCACAAACTTCAGTATTTCTAATATTTGTAAGATTTACAAAAATTTATATTGTTGTAAATCGAACGGAGTAAAAATATTAATAGATTGAAAAGAGAAAATATAACTTTGCTCTATACAATTTTGTTTTAGCAAAATGCAATGTCTTTAGTTCGATACCTAATTAAGAAAATAAACTGCACGATCGTAATATAGATCAAAAAACTTTAGTCTTAAATTTGCAAAAAAAAATCCACTTGTTGGCAATTTCAATTTCAAAACTTCCAGTGGCGATTTTGTAAATATTGCGTTTAGGTTTGGACATATGTTATTCCCTGTTTGAAAAGTACTATTTCGGGTGTTTTGTTCAGTTTTCGTTTAGTATGTAGCTCTAGACCAAACTTGGTTTTGATATGAAGAACAAACATTTAATCTTAATTTATACATGTAGATGTAGCTACATATACGGACTACTCCTGTTTGATCGACGCAAATGTTACCGGTTTGTTATATTATGTTCATCATAACCTATATGTATTCATTATTGTCCAATATCTGTCATTAACCTTGGTATTTCGGGGCACCTTCACAATCTTGTAAAAATAACCAGATTTATTGAATACAATGATTGTTATAGTTTTAGTTTTGTAGCTTAATCATTACCAGTGACAAAAACCCAAAGTTCAAACAGTCGATGTAACTCAATCAAATGGTAAAAGGATACACGATTTGGTACTATTTGTTGTACGTGAAATAATAGGACCGATTTGTACCCGACCATTGGACTGGTAATATTTGCGTTTTCTCTTACCTTCACGTAACTTTAATTAATTTGAAGTAATTAAAAATCGCGCACTAGCAAGGGAGTTTAATCAAAACAAATATCTAGATAAAGTTATTTATACAGTTTGAAGCCTAGAAAGGATATATCTATATTACGTTCGAAAATTAACCAAAACTATTGTCATAATTTGTGGTACAAATTGTAAATGATTAATTAACATGACATGTTTACAATTTGTGGTAGTGTATTTAATACCGTGCAGAAACATGTCCGAATGTTCCCGGCCAACGTTTGACGGTGGATGACTATTCATGTATACTCCAAACTTCTTGGAGCATTTCACGGGATATAAAAGATAAAGCGCATAAATTATGCGTTTTTTGCCTTTGCATTTTGATTTAGGTACCTACTCAATATACTTGAAAATGTTTCCGGATCCTGCGGAAAAAAAGTTGGGCTCAAAAGCTAGGATATAATATGCGGTTGAACGTGATACACGAGGGCCTAAAATTAATTGCTCTATAGTATTTTACTTCGTACAGGTGCACTTTTTTGGTATTTAGGTGGCTATGAAACCACGTAGAATAGGTGACCTGTCTGAGGATCACAAACTTACATCGCTGCAACTGTAACTGACTACTGACAGCTTAGTTGAAATACATTCTATTAATAAGATTCTTATAATTGCCATAAACCATTTCGACAGTTGGTGCCGTCGCTGCTGAGTCATAAAGGTTAATAAGCATATCTTTAAAAAATATGCAGATAAACTCTTGGGTTATTACAACGATAGCAATAGTACAGAAGTCAGGGAAGGAAAGTGTCCACAAATTATTGTCACGCTTATTACCAGTTACAACCAGTACTTACTAGTTACATATGTCACCCGGTAATCAATGCAAGATGGTATCAGGCTGAAGCGTATTGAGAGGGTCTGTACGAAAATCTTGAAAATTACAACTCCGTACTCCGAATACATATTGTATTCTTTGGGATGCACTATTCAACTGTTTAGCAAGACATGATAAGGCTTCTCTGTATGCCAAACAATTTTTTTTTAGTTGACTGTCTGTCCTTGGGAGTGAACGCTGCGAAGCGAAGAGTAAACTTTAAATAAATATTCTTTAGTACTGTTAGCTCAGTGATAAAATTCAAGAATTTGACAGTTGACGATTACCTTTGGTGGTGAAACTTGTTGGACTTATTCGTGTTTGCTCTACACAAACACATTACCCGTTTGGCGAGAATTACTTTCATGCGGATGAGAAATTTTTCTAAAAAGCAGAAACAAGCAATGATAGAATCTTTCTTGGCTGAGTCTGCTTAGCGTTAGGCAATGATACTATAAAGAGTCCGAGCAATGAACTAATGAAAGCAACATAATTATATGACACACGTGATCGTGTTTTATAGAGTAATATAGCAGGTCGATTCCAAATTGGGATATTTGTTCATGCATATATAGATGGGTTGATTTACTTGAGTGTAATGTGTAGAGTGTAGTATGTGAGTGTAGAGTCGACTCCATCTTTGTTATTGTACCTATTGTACCATTTTATTATTACAAACACAAACAATGGTTTGTCTATATATGCGTAACATTTGATTTCTCACAATGATACGATATTAAAAAAAGTAGTAGGTTACGTTTTATTCATGGTTTTTAATAATTTATAGAGATAACCCGTGATCAGGTGCCTGTGGGTGGAGTACCTTCGTTAGATACCTTTTAAGATACATAGCAGTTGTTTTATTGATACACACATTTTTAAGATAATATTATTATTTTAGAATAAAACTTCGACCGGTTATATTAAGTGGTTATCGCCCGTCAGAGACATTCACCTTACATCTTATTGATGTCCATTTTAGATAAATGGAAGAAACCAACGAGTCCTTTGATTTTATTTTCGATAGATGCTAGAAAAGTACCTAATTACAAATTTTAAAGTTATACTATTATAATAGATTTGTACATGTATTATAACTTTATAGGAATGAAGAATCCGGTCAGTACTTCAAGTAGTATTTGAAGAATATTGTTATTTCTGTAATCGGTCTAATGACAGGCGAGAATAAAGTATAAAAACAATCATACTCAATTGTGCCTAAACCTTACAATAAACAGGGCATAACAAAAACTTTTTTTTTATTATACTGAAGTACTGCCGCCCATGGACATCTGTAAGCAACT
>DWTU01001587.1:0-12913 GCA_018251515.1 Cecropterus confusis | reverse complement strand
GTCTGGCCGGGGATCGAACCCGGGACCCACTGCGTGTCAGACCGGTATGGTGACCGCTCCGCCACGTGGGTCGTCAGACACTTTTAGATCAATGATCATTAACGTTCTAAATGGGTAAAAATGATTCCAGAATGTGTATGTGCAAACCTTTTTACTTAATATTCAGTATAGGTAAAGTTCGAAAGGAAACAATTGCCTAAGCCAGTATAAACCAACTCTACAACAAAAATATTACATGAATATTGCTATTCATTATAATTTATCTAATTGTGGCTAAGAAAAATTCAGTATTTAAAACATACTCGACACTTCATTCGTTATTTCACACTATACGAAAAATTAAAATAAAACGGTTAATTTTACTATAGAATTCCATTACTGATTTTAATAAATTGGCATTGAATTTGTATGTTTTATCCAAGTATAAGAGGCCATAAATACCCAAATATATCGGAAGGTTATTTTAAATTAAGGTACATTATCATTGCTTCGTATATACCTACCTATGGCAGATAAATATGCCACTATCCCCCTAACTCGCATAAATAGAAATATTCTTTTTATAAATATACCAAGATACATACTACTAATACCGTATCTAGAATCTTACACTTGTAAAATAAAAAGGCCAGTCATAATGAACATCATTTAACGTGTATTTTACAACAATGTTTCTTAATTTATAAAATTTCTTTTAGTTTTTTAATGACTACAATTTTGGAAATGAAGGTGTGAGGAAATTAGTGGATTCAATTAATAGGTATCCCCCTTAAAATGTCGTAGGTACTACAAAACACATCCAATATTTAGAACTACAGCACAATGGAAAGTGAAAATCATGAGTAGCTATATAAAACAATCTCAATTAAACTTATTTTCAATATTCAATCATAAAAAGAATGTAATGCCTCTATTCGACGTGCGAGTAACTTTAGACTCTGTTACTACAGGTCAGGTGGATTGTACACCTATAGAGCACGGTTACCTCACTTACTTATTGCAGCGTTCCCGTGGCATCACCCCGTTCATCAACTAAACCAGTAATAAATTAAGTTCAAATTTAAATATCCGAGGTCATCTTAACTAATACTTACATGGGCTTGCAGTTTCGTCCGTTCGAACATCTTAAAGCAACCTTTTAACTAACTTTCTCCGGGGCTCCACAGACGTCATTCCATTAGTCTCGAGCGGGGAAACTTCCTAGGTCAACGGTTTTAATTCTAAAACCCATTAAAATAGAACTAGAAATTTCCTCTACCAATCCAGTTCACGTTGCATATCGATTCTGCTGCTGAAGAAGGTAATGTCTACAAAGTAAGCCTCCAAAGCAAGATAACCGCCTCCAAAGTAAGATTTCAATCACGACGAGGCTTGTTTATTAACACCTAGTTATTCGTTATTTCTCCAGAGTGTCCAATTGTTGAAAGCGCCCGTCGACTTGGGGTATACTGAGTATTTTATTTCAAATATTGGCTACATTCGATAAATATGCCCCGTAGGGCATATTTCGAGTACTTGGAACTTGGATAAAGCATAATCCAGAAATACATGATCATAATTAAAACACATCTTTTATTTTGTGATTTATCTGGATATTCTTGAATTAATCTAAGAGATCAAGCTATAATTTGTATTCATCAAGAAGTGAACTATCATAAGACTTTATTAAAATTAAGTTTAAATAGCATTGGGAATAAACATCGAGACAACAGATATTATGAATACAACTAGATAGTTACTTTGCTTCGGAGCAATATTGTTTTTGCGATGAAAGATCAGACATAAGTATGTACATTAAATTATCATTTAAAGCATTACTATTACGTTTGTAAGTCCAATCTTCTAAAACAAGTTATAATGATTATTTTAATTCTAACATCAACTTCTGAATACTCAGTAGATACATCGTACCCACGATCCTGTTATGATATAAAAAATATAAGAATATTTGTACACATACACACAATATAAACAGTACATAAAGGTACATTTAAAATGCAGGAGTAACCATATAAAAAAATTTTCACGAATCCAAAAACAAATGAATATCTAATAACACAACTGTGGTATGTTCAAAATAAGCGGTGCCACCGACCAGTCACTTTGAATGCGATGCATACATATACTAGGATTTACAGGCGATCTTCTGACGATATGAGAATTATGGTAAGTAAAGGATTATGTGCTTCTCATTGAAACTTATTATCAGATTGGACTTACAAAATCCGCCCTACCATACAACAGTACAAACGACACGTTTGATTCGATTCAGCACCTTACAAAAATATAGATTTATAATACAAAAATTGCATTGGATAAATATTGACAAAATATTTTTTTTTCTTATAAATAGTTAATTGTACTTCGATTTTATTACAGAAACACAATTGTGAACAAATAGTTTGAGCTATGCTTTATATTCGAAAAATAAAAAATGGTTAATTCACGGATGCAGTCCAAAAAATACGGTGGTAATCTCGACGATACTAGACGATATTTACACATACATATTTTTGTATCTCTACAGAAATACCGTATTTTTTCGAGTACGAAACGTGGTATAAACCATTTCAATCGAATAGTTTCGTCAAAATACAATCGATAAAATAGAATTTAATATTTTTTATTTGTGTTTAGCGCATCCTATTTTGACAAAGCACAAACGACCCAACGCACAGCCAAGCATTATTTGGAAGTCCAAATACATAATAATAAACATTAATAATAATGATATAGCGCTATAATACAAGAGGTTTATTGTGAAATAACAGGAAGCTCTTGGGAGAAGACTTATACTCATTATTACTTTAAAAAAAAACTTTTACTATTTCCAAAACTCTTATTTAGATTGTAAATTTTTCACCACCCACATATAATTGGTCTATCAATTCGCACTTGGCCAGCGCGGTAGACTATGGCCTGAAACACTCTCAATCTGAGAGAAGACCGGTGCCCAGCAGAGTAACAATAATGGATTGACGGAATATTCGTACTGAGGATACTAAACATGCCATGCAATAAGTCCCTTGTATTACCTGCCACTTTATTCAATTTTAGTGCGCTCATAATTGAATAATTAGTCCATCATAATCAATTCGTGGCATTATGCTAATATCACTAACACGGTAAATGATAGGCCCTGAACCGTTATCAACTGGTGCTGAATTAGTTAAATAAACGAACCAATAATTATGGCCTAATACGAGTAGTTGCGGATGTAACTAATTATGTATGTATGTATGTAAAAACAATGTTTGTGTAGGTAAATTTAGTGTATTGATTAAATTATTATTTATTAGTCTAGTGTATAGTAGGAACCTTTCATAGTGATGTTTACTGGTTTTTAGGGTTCCGTAAACAAATGGCAAAATACGGAACCATTACAAGTTCGTCACGTCTGTCTGTCCGTCCGTATGTCATAGCCATTTTGTTCCGAAACTATTGGGCCTTCATAGTTGAAACTTTGTAGTTTGATGTAATCTTATAACCGCTATTCGAATATTGAACAATAAATAAATTATAAAATTAAAGGGGCCACTCCATAGGTACATGGAACTGAAACTGAATATTTTTTTCCATCAAACCTATACGTGACGGGTGTCTATGGATAGGTCTTTAAAGACATTAAGGGTCCTAAAACCATTTTTCGTCAAAATCAATTGTTTGAAACATAGACGCTTCCAAATTGGAAAAATGAGTGCCCCCCCCCCATCTAAATTTTAAAATAAGAGAGTGAAAAATCTGGATAAAACATTTGTTGTAGATGTTAAGGAAAACTTTCAACGAAAATTGGTTCGAACAAGTTACTGTTGACAGTTTTTGAGATATATGATTTTTTTAAAAACCAAATAACATAACTTTGTAATATATACAACCACTATGAAAAACAATTTATGCTGGTAATTGGAAAACTGTTCAACTTTATTTAATGATAATGCTACGGAACCCGTCGCCTGCCAGTACGACTTGGACTTGGCCGCGTTTTGTTAAGGTAGTAAAGGGTCTGGTGGTGGTCTGAGTAGTGATGGTGCACTCTTAATCATCGAATCATTTATAGATACTAACTAGATTTTTTTTTGAGATTGAAATAGCAAACGAGCATACAGTCTTGGTACGTTGTTACTGCCGCCCAGGGACATCTGTAAGAAACTTCATATTCGACACGGGTTATATCTGAAGACGATCAAAGGTGCGTTGCTACTCCCGACGACTAAGATGCTTGCCTCATATATAAGTGAGCCGGGGATACTCTGTAAATAACTTTAACATGTCCAATAAGGTTTCACCGTAAATAATCTAGCTAACCAAAGTACAAGCGCACACTACCGTCTTCCCACCTAACTACCGTCGTTGCGTAACTCTGAAAATCAGTTACGATTCACACAAGCGACGGAGCGCAGCACACGTTTTAAATATGCAAAAATATTAATACCATTAAAATTAAACACCCAGACCCAGAACATAAATCTGAACTCATCATTCAGACGTCTGTCTGGCCGATCGATCCCCGATCGAACCCGGAACCCACTGCGTGCCAGACCGGTATGGTGACCGCTCCACCACGTGATAATGGTAAAGACATTCATTTTTTCTATTTCAATTTAAAATATACAAAAGAAAATCCTTTAAAAAATACCAAAATACACCGAGTATTTAGCTCGAAATAAACCTTGCTCCCATAACCTATCTCAGTCGAGTCCCGGTAGAATTTTGGAAAATTTTTGGCCAGTTTTGTGAATTTTAGGCAGAACTAGACGCGTCACCTGGTATAAACTGGAACTGAATTAAACACCGCGTGGCGTGTAGCGCCTGGGAGTGAAATATCCCCGTGATATCAACACCACTTTGGCACTATTCCAGAACTTTTTGCAGGAGTTCCGATACTGGCCCATTGATTTATAAATTAAAAATAAGTAACGAGTATTTTCATACTTACGAGTACGTACTATAGGTACTGCAAACGTACTTTATTTATTTATTTATTTATTTATTTAATTATTTATTTATTTATTTATTGAAAAAGCAACAAAATGTTTTCCAGTATCTTTAGGATTTTACGGTACTCCGTAACTATAATCCAAAATCAAAATCCAGTATCTGATAAACAAATTAACAAATACAAATCGAAACAACCTTTGTAAGTTACATTGAAAGTCGTTCAAACTTTAAATCAATGCAAACAAAAATTAAGAAGATATAGTCTATTCCATTCATTCATTCGGGCAAAAATATTTCATTTAACTGCAGTATACTTTTTGGAACAAAATTATAATTATATACAGACCGATGATATTTAAAGGCGCTTATATTGAATCGGATTTTCGGAACCGAAATATCGGCACCGCAGCTCTTATTATCACTGGAATATTAAGTAAAATATAACACGGACGCCGATTTCGGTAGCGAATATGATTCTCTATAAACGGACCCTCGAATAGCAGATTCATAAAATAGTTTCTTGCACGGCACAACTACCACGCACACGCAAAGTACTACTTCTATAATAATTGTCTTGTTTTGGACAAGAATGGTCGAAATATTTACGATAATATATCCGTAATAAACACATGCTAAGAATTTAATTTCGATTACAATTCCTATGTATATATTGTATAGATGAAACTACGGGCGCATTCAGAGGAAAATTGCCCACGAGTGGGAAATTGGGCTATTATTTTTAACATCCAATAGCTATCTAAAAAGACTCGAAATTGGTTAACATTTAGGTACACTTTCATTATTATATTATATTATTATTATTATTATCAATAATTATTAACATTTGAAAAAATTTACTACACGTCATGTGGATAGATAAAATGTTTCAAAGAGGTTAATATTTAGATTAATATTGTTGTAAATTTATCTAGATCGGGAATCGAACCCGGCAAAGAACGAGTAATTTTAAAAAGTTGTACTCCGTTAATTCGTTTTTTTTTATAAATATACATTTCTAACTGTGAAATATAATAAGTATGGTTCTGTAGAGACTAAATAAAGTATCGAGAGAGACATTGAATGATAATATGACGTATGTATAAATATTATGCACCTGTATTTATTTTTGACACAATATCATAAAATTTTAAATATTATAATATACAGAATTGCGGGTAAGACAAGGGGCTTACTGCCGTACTGTACACCCTCCGGCAATAAATCCCTTTACACAAAAGTAAAGTATTCTACCGTCATCCTATAAACAGTATGCAATTTCTATCTAATAACTGCAATGTTATTTTTGCAGCAGTAACATTTTTTGAGTTGATAATGACTGCTCGCTCTTCCCGTGGATTAAGTAGGATCACCAACCCCTCAGTGTTGGTGATCCACCACAATTAAGGGAAACCTGATGTTCAGTAGTGAACTTAAAAAGATGGATAGATGGATTGTTTTAACAATATCTTTTATCAACGATGGCTGTGACTTTTACAAAGGGTATTAACACCAGAGAACCACACTTATTATACTTTTATCCTGTCCGCAAAGAAAAATCCCTACACGGTTAAATTCTCTTACAAAGGGCATTAACAAATGTTCGAAGCCATTCTGAAACTACACGCGGTACAAATTCAGTATAGAATAGTCTATAGCTCAGTTGAATATTCCGTTACGAATATTATTACTAATATACAAAAACGAATAGGTGTAATACTCATTGAGTGTTACTACCAAAAACTTCGCACAAATATATATTTATAAAATAGGATGTTTCGTACAAACAATCTAAATGTAGCAAGGCTAATCCGGTGATATAACTAGTATGATCACCTTTTGAGTATAAAGGATTCTTCATACGTTTTATTTCAAATTGCAATATTCGATTCCATATTTGTCTAAACGGATTTACATAATCTTTTTATGGTCAATTACAGTCCCACAGCTGGACGCGGGTCTTCTCTCAGAATGTAAAGTAATTGAATGTAAATGTGCCATAAACATAAACGATTTTTGTACTCATAGCCCCACACTAGGATTTTCTCGTGTCATGGGTGCCATGGTCACACAAAGACAAGTACACAAACACCCAGATCCAGAACGGAAATCTAAACTCATCATTCAGATGTCTGCCTGGCCCGGATCCCACTGCGTGTCAGACCGCTATGGTGACCACTTCACCACGTGGATCGTCAACAAATAAGCCACGCTGACAATTGTACATTTACCAAACCGCAATAAACCTTATGGGTAACTTAGGCTCGGTTCCCTGACGATCTTTTTCTTTACCACTGAGCAAGCGATAGACAATTTCAGTGAAGGTCATCATCTTATAAGGTCCTATGCAATCGACCATTCGTCCCTTCCTGACTTATCGGAAATTCCTCATTCCCAACTGTAAGCCTACCAAGTTAGTTTCATATTATTATTTAAATTGATTTAAAATCAACTTGATTTGATTTAAAACGATATTTTAGTTCGGTATTTCGGTAGCTAAGTTAATTTTTTTTATAAATCCAAAACATATTTCAAATTCGATTGAGTCAATGTTGAAATGTGCATCAATAATGTCCTTTTATATATTATATTATAATATGTTTTTTGAAATTGATATAAATCCGTTCAAACAACACTCACAACATAATTATGTTTCTCATTTAATTTTTGATGACACAAGCAATTAAATCTACAACTAAACTTAATAAATTATAACTTTTCCGTACATTGCACTTGGTAGATCATAAATAATGCAGTGAGCCTCGAAAACGTTCGCGAAAAGAAAATAAAATCAAAACCATTTACACTTATTTTATTTAAAACCTTTCTCGCTTTCCAAGTAAAAATAATATATAGGTTTATATCTGCAATGTATTGTTTTCATATAACAATCAACTCAAAAATAACCCTTAATAACTCAAATCCGTTTCATATCTGTACAAAATTCATACGAACGTCCGCGAGCCTGACTGCACAACCGTCATAAACGCGAAACAAAAAAAAATAAAACTGTCACCTTGACATTTCAAACGTCAGACACGAGTCCACACGCTCGTCGGAGCTTACAAAACAAATAGAACATCTCACTTAGCTCTATTCAAAGACACTCGGTAATAACACTTTATCCTTAACACTTTAAGTTCGATTTCCGATCGACGACATCCATCTTCGTCAGAATCACTGTCAATTTATTGCTATAACCACACTTCGTCCCCGCGTCGAACGGACCAATGGGATCGCGCGGTTTTCGCGCGCTCTGATTGGCTGTTAACACCGCGCTCCGATTGGTCGACACATACATACAGTCTTTATTATTTACCTCCTTTGAAGAAACGTAAAGTGATTTTGTTATGAAGAGGCGACGGTGACTCGGCGTCAATACGCGCGCCGGTCCTCCATATCCGAAATCTGGAATTGCAATTGTATCATGTTACGTATTGCACAGGTGAATAAACGTAGAGTTTATGCTCAATATTTTAATTAAATTCGATATAATGTCGGACCAATTGTCCTCTGGACGAATAGTTACTAAGTTTTGAAATCATGCGTTTCGCATAAGGGTGCGGGGATGTGTTTTAAACTCACTCCATAAATTTTTGAGCCTAGCCCAAAGAGCCACGAAACTTTCGTTTGATGCTGCAAGCGTCAGCCTTGAGTGAATTGCAGCAATTACGCTATAATTTGCCGCGGAATTTCGTGGCTAACGCTTGCATCAAAAAGCGAAAAACTCTTAAACTGAATGTTAACATCAAGTGTGCACTATCCATTACTAGAGGGGTTGCAAACAGTTAGTAGACATTTGTAACAATAGTAGTGAATTTTTGTTACAGATTAATTATTAAACTCTTAGTTTTTACTTCTTCCAAAATCTATCATACAAATCGATACAAATCGAAGAATCCAAAATTAATCAATTTTATGTTACAAGATGAAGTTTTATCCTTACTTTGCAGTCTAACTCCACTGTAATTAAACCATTTATTTTTTATCATTTGAACTTCATTAAATAAAAGGTTAAACATGAAAAGGATTGTTTAATTATTACCTAGCTCTCCTGAAAAAAGCGGTGTCGTCTAGTGTTATTTCATGCAAAGCAGCTAAATACACTTTTATATTTTCTCCGTATGTACGTTGGAACTCGTTACCCTCCTGATCTCTCATATACTACGGCTAAGTCGACATCAGGGCATTGGGCAAGGATGTTCGACCCTCGAAGGTACCATTTTCTCAGAGGTGTACTCACATGGTGGTGCTTAGCCCGCTTGTGCGGCGGGTGGTCCGCCCGCGGCGGCGACGCGGCCGCCTCCTCGATGACCAGCTCGCCGCCCAGCGACGAGCAGCCCTCCTCGCCGCCGCCGTACCCGCTGCTGCACACGAAATGATTCAATTTTAATAGAACGTTCGGCATTTGCCGTAACTGCTACTGCACACAACGCTATACATGGTCGATTGGTTGAGTCCGGGGGAAAGTTCAAACCACCGTTTGGGGTGTGTGTGCTCTCCGTGGTCCCTCAACCGACTATGATTTTTTAATCATAATAAATAGCTCTGTTGATCTAGGGGGGTTGGAATATTTAAACTCTAAGCCCTTTCCCCTCAAAAGGAAATGATGGCTAAGACCCTGTGAGTACCATATGAGTTTCATTATCATTAACATGCGACATCATGATCATATACGATGATGGATACATGCAACAGAGAAGATACGAAAACATAAATCCAGAATGGAAATCTACCGGGGATCGAACCCGAACTCTTATAACTCTTTAAACAACAGTTTCCAAATTCATTGTCCCACACAAAAATATTTTTCTCCGTCGTGGGTGTTACAGACACACAGAAAGACACACAATATCCAAACCAAGGACAGAAATCTAAATTCATCATTCAGATATCTGTCTGACCGGGAAACAAACTCGAAAGTCGCTTTATGCCAGAACGGCACGGTGACCAAAACTAGGATCACCTAATAAGTAAAGGATCGAACCCGAAACCCACTGCGTATCACACCGGCATAGTGACCGCTCCGCCGGACGGGTCGTCAGATACATACTCAAACATTCGGCTACTAAGATAACGTAGGTGTCAGACAATAAACTAACGCTAGATATGGCGAGTGGTGGTGTATGACGACGTTGGCAGCCTGCGCGTCGTCCTCCTGCAGCGACAGCAGCCCGCCGCCCGTCGCCGCGCCCACCACGTACTTCTCTGTAACAACACAATACGATTACACGTTACATTCAATCACCAGCTGCTACAACCTGGACTAATATCGTGGCGTCATATGAAATTGACCCGGCAATCACAGCCTTCCACCGAAACCCAGGAACTGCTTGACAGTAGAAATTGGAGTCGTTATGGTATCTGCCCAGTCAAACTTTACTCGCTTCTCCACATGTAAAACATTTTTATATATCATTACAGTCGCACAGGGAGAACGAAAGGGGCCAAACACAAAATTGAGTTGAGTATTTGAAACTACTTATAATAAATCGTCTATCAGCTAGCACAATAATAAGTAACGATTGCATGCTAGAAAATAATAAACATAAATGTTACGTCCTTCCAAAAATTGCGAGTTTTGAATAAGTCGCCAAAGTGAGTACACAAATTTGTCATTTCCAAAAAATAAAATTTCCAGGTTAGATCAAAGTCTCACCTAAGGTTAGTCACAGATGCGTTGCTACCTCTGAAGAATAAGATGGAATGCCTCGGAAATGTATGTCTCCCTTACCACACCCTTCAGACTAGAACACAGCAGCGCACAACACTACCGTTATTAGGCCGAAACAGATGTGGCGGTGGTGCTTCAGGAGTCGAACCACAAAGAGTTCTACCACCTTCAAAACCTTTCTCGAGTTTAAAGTTTTAATATTTGTAAATAATAAATATAAAGATAAAGCGCCAACCCTCCCGCTCGCCGCCCGCGCCGTTGGTGACGACGGTGATCTGGTGGCCCGCCATCACCAGCCCGCTGCCGCCCGCGCTGTACGACAACCCGTGCCCTGGAACACGTACATCGCTAATTATAATAAAGTTGCATTCGAATGTTGAATTTTCTCGTATGTTTGAGGTGGTAGAACTAAAGATTACAGACTTTTGGTTACAACCAGAACTAAGACAAATAAACAAGATATTATGAGTAGTATTAGAATATGGCAACTGAATTGTACTCTTCAAAATTTAATAACTATTAGGATATTTTATGTTTTATTCCTTAGATTAAAATTTATTGAGTGTGTAGCGATGCGAATGTGATATTTTTGGCGACGTATGAGAGTGTATCGGGTGAAGTCCAGTTAAACTCGAGGTATCTCTGCCAAACAGTAGACAAGAGTTAGTTGCGTAGTTGTCAATTCTACGTGCATAGCTCTCTGTACACTCGCCTTGTCATACATAGAAATGTATGACTAGACGTTGTTTGATATAGAGATGACACTTTACGAACAGGATAATAAATTCACCATTCAAATAACATCTGGATGAAAATCGAATCATCAACTTGTGGTCCAACCAATACATACCAGAAAAACAGTAAGTCACCACGCAATATGAACCTGTTTTGTGAGTATGAGCATTTCTTCATCGTCATCCCATTACTACCTCACTCCTCGGTTTTTCACAGAGGGCTTTAGACCATAGCATACTGGATTCATAGTTAAAGTAAGTGATGATTAATCATCAATATGTGTATTGTTTTTTTTGGATTCGATCCTCGGTACCACAATAGAGAGGCCGAGCTACTACCACTAGGTTATCACAGTTTATCGTAGGCATGTGAACGTGTAATGCATACCAGGCGAGCCGGGCGCGCTCTGGCTGACGCCGCTGCGCTGCGGGAACAAGTACTGCGCCGACTGCGCGTTGCCGCTGTTGTTCAGCCGCTGCTGCCCGCCCTGCGAAACGCCAAACGTTATAAGGGCCTGCGCTCACAGCCGGTATGGTTTGGAGAGACATTTTTGATGCGAAACATCTATTGGCGCTTGTAAACCAGATTGTTCGCGTGGCGATCGCCACACCATGTTTACTTTCGCGCCACCTGTTATACATTGCCGAAACTAATAAGTATCAAATTAAACTAAGCGAGCTGCGGTGTTAGTTAGTCTTAGTTTACTTAGGGGAACTGTTCGTAGATGGCGTTATTTTCATGTTGCTATATATTTAGTTCCTGTCGCATTTTTGTCTTTTATGCATTTTACTTCTACAAACACGATATTTCACATCTGCCAGGCGTCCCGTGACGGTTAATCTGGCTCTAAATTTCATTAATATATCACCTAAGAGCGTAACTGTATTAAATTCTATATAAAGGATTATTGCATAAGTAAAGGTTTTGCTTTTATTTTTTCATTTAATGAAGGCGAAATTAATATTGTATAGTTGACTGAAGCAGCAAACCAAAATGTTGCAAATAGTCATATTTACACAAATATGATTGTACTTCTACATCAGGTCCGAGACGGATGCGTTTCTACACTAGAGGACTAATCTGAAACTCTTGCTATTTCCAATTACACACTTCAAGTCAAAACACAGTAGCGCTTGACAATGCTTTTATAAGTATTGTTATAAGTGTAACAGGTGATAAGCATAGTCTAAGTTTAATATAGTAAGTATAATATGAGCTACATTATAGCAGTCTTTTTATAACTTTATCAGTGGAGCCTCTGAGCGTTCTTTTTAATAATATGAAAGTAGCAAAGGAGCATGCAGCCCATCTGATAGTAAGTGGCTTCTGCCTCCTATGGACATCTGTAATCAACCCTAGGTAGGATCAAAGTCTCACCTAAGGTTAGCCACAGATGCGTTGCTACTCTTGAGGACTAAGATGGAATGCCTCGCAAAAGTACATCTCCCTTACCACATCCTTCAGACTAGAACACAACAGCGCATAACACTGTTGTTATGAGACAGAAATAAAATTTAAAAACCTAAAAACCATTATAAGGTAAAGCAAGAGTACCTGTTGCTCGGTCTC
>DWTU01001586.1:0-12915 GCA_018251515.1 Cecropterus confusis | reverse complement strand
CAGAAATCTAAACTCAACATTCAGATGTCCGTCTAGCCGGGGATCGAACCCGGGACCCACTGCGTGACAGACCGGTTATGTGACCGCTCCGCCACGCGGATCGTCAAAGAACATCCGATAAGTAACAGCGTGACCCTGGAAAGATATTCAGTAATTATCGTTACCAACACGAACATGCATGGATGACTATGGTGGAACACCCATCTTTAGCTACCTAAGGATGAAAGGTATAAACCTACGTTTATACGTGCCTTGTTCGTCTTTCAAAGGTTTATGCAGGCAAATAGCTTGACTCAATATTGCCGTATTTTGCTGAAAAAAAATATACTTTCTCAATGTGGTTATTATAAGAATTTACAAAAAGTACACAATATGATGCAGCGTTTTGGTGTGAAAAAAATATAACGCGTAGAGTCACATGCACTTATTATATAAATACGAACCTCCCAAATTGCGCGTAAGGGGTAACATCGCAATAAGATGAACATAGGATAGGACAGATTTCCTAATTGGATTTGATGTCACCCCGCTTTGGCTGCTTAATATAAGTTAAACTTCACAACGAGTGTCGTGCATATTTTTATATCATGCATATATCGCTGCGTATAGCGAACATCAACGGTAATTGTGGAAGCCTTACCGCTGGAACATGCTTATGCGTCTAAGAACTATTTAACAGCAATATTGACTAAAAATGATAGATTTAAAATAATCGACAAATATAATTGTGTTATAATCAAAATTACTTGATAAAAAAAACATACGGCACTCGGGGATTGCCGCGGTAAAGCTATTGCAAAGCATTTTATATCAACTTATACAATTATAATTATTAATTGAATAGTCTATATTATTACTTTTTATTATTATCAATAATTTAGTATTATTACTGTACTACTGTAGTACTGGAAATTAAATAAATTTAAGAGTTGAATATGGAGAAAGTCCTTCAAGTACCAGGCACTCGGAGATGAGCGCCGATATATACTTACGGGGCGCACATGCGGTGAGTGTGGCATTATGAAGATATGATAGATACTTATACACCTATATACTTTCTCACAAACAGCTGCTTACATATTCGTCCAATTTCGGAGCAGCTTGTGTCGATCCGTGCGAGCTTCGTACAGTCGTACCATATACATACACGGTAAGCGAACGCTCGGCCGAGCTACATGGTAGGCGAAGTGGGGGTGTTAGGTTTTATTTTCGTTACGCAATTTCTTGATTCAGTCTCCGCGCTCAAAGCCCGCAATAAAATCTATCCAATAGCTTAAAAACTCACCGTTACACTTTTATAAGTGCCTGTTCCAAGTGCTTATCAAAAAAAAAAAACATTTCAATATTTTTTTAGCGGTGATTGTTTTTAATTTCATTCGGATAATAGATCACCTTGAATCGTTAGTCGTACTTAATTTGCATGAAGAATCCCGATTACGCATTGGGCACAGGGAGGTTGGGGCGAAACGACCCAATGGCATTTCGAATGAATAATTGCGGCGCAGATTTGACGTGAGGTATTTTTATTGCCCCTTGGTATGAGCAATATTCGAATTATTTATCCGTTATAAATATTTACGCAGCCTATACAAAGTGATCTAGGTAAAGGAGAAGGGTATTCGGCAGAAAGGGATTAATGTTGTGTAAAATATACCGATATAGGGTATGCTAAAGCTTTGTTTTAATGATATAACCGATTAGGTACTATTTTACATTTTTTTATAACATGTAGCATCTAACACGTTTATCCACGTGATGGTAAGTGGTTACTGCCGCCCATACACATCAGTAAGACACTTCATATAAAACATGGGTTCTATCTAAAGTCGATCACAGTTCGTTGCTAGTCTCGAGAACTAAGATGGTCGTTTCATATATAATTGACCGGCGACTACACCCTTCCACAGAAACGCAAGAACTGTTTCACGGTAGAAATGGGTGTAGCGGTGGTACTTTCTCCGCCAAACTACGCTGGTCCAGCCACCTGGAATATGCATAACATTTTATGAATGTTTAACATCTCAGTGACTCATTTAGGTACACATGTATTTTCATGTTTTAATCTGGATGTAATAAAAATTATTTTGGGTACGATTTTCGCCCAAGAACCTCATTACAAAGTTTTGTAGAAAAACTCGAAAGTATGATAAACAACTTTTCTAATCAGTCGCATTAAGGAAAAATACCGTAATTCCGTCTATTTAAGCTAAGTATATCGATCGATGTGAGTCCTGTTTGCTTTTTGTTGCCTGGTAACGGAAAGGTTTTACTGTTAAACGGCCACACATGAAAGCTCTTGCAATTAAGTAGAAACAATGATACTGAGTACGTAGTGCCTAAGATCATTATGGTGTAATGCCCCTCTTAAATAACGACCCGCTCTTTTGTACTACAATCAGAATTCTTGTAGAAAAAATATATACGTTATTCAAAGAGTACAAGTTATCATTACTTTATGCTCGAGTACTATTATAGAAGGCGACAACTAAGAATTATTGTAAGGACACAAACCGAAAACCGTCATTCATATGTAACATCGGTTTTGCGACATAATAGAATGTTTGATACCGCACATAAGTATAAAATACGGTAACACGCAGAAAATTACGAAGTCCTACAGAACGTAGGAAATTGAACATATTTCAATAACATTACTTTGAAAGATCGGAAGTATGATTAAAATGACAAAGGTTCGACAGCGAATCGTATCCGAGGTGGAGGTGCTCAGGCCATTTTCAACTCTAAACTCGCCAAATTTCACGGCATTCCACCTAACAATCGAGTAACAAATACGCTTATAACTTTATTAATGTGTTTGTCTCGCTCGCACGTAAACACACCCATAAATTTAACGATAAAATTGTGTAATGGCTTTTAGTGGTTTCATCACTTAGACCACGAAACTAAAATATAATTATGTGGCTGTCTAAAACGAATAGATTTTATGGTTTATTTCTCACTGTTATTTACAGCAATTAAATTATTAAAGTTTCAAACAGTAATGCATTGTGTCAGCATTTTAATGTCAATAATTGCATTTCACGTATAACAAAATTTTAACCTAAATAAATTCTAACTCTTATATATAAGATCCCCCTTTTTGTAGAATCTACTAATGTCACATAATTATACTACTCTATTAAGATCTACTATGCACTTTTTCTAGAAATATATATATTTTTGCATTAAAGTAGCAAATAAACGTGCAGAGCTGATGGCACTTAACATCATTGTCGGCTATGAATATCGTGACAGCCTCATCGTAGAACAGGATCTAACTAAAGCGGATCACGAAGCGATCAGTTCTGTCTGAGTTAGCCACTCCCCTTGAGGACTAAGGTAATCGCCACATATGTCAGTAAACCGACATCAAAACGTGTCTACCAAACTGCAGTACTGCTTCAGTCAAGACATAGATCTTTAAACTAGATCACAGTAAGACATTATGCACTATTTAGTAGTATAGTATTAAATAGTGTCTTTCTGTGGTCTGATCTGAACACTATACTACTATTACTACTACACTATATCATACTATTTTCTAAACAGAAATAATTAATATGAGATCAGTCATTGTAGTCATAAAACATTTACACTCTGGAAGAAGCAGTTGACAAGCATTTTTACACAGGGTAAATGTGGGAGAAAATGAACCCTTGAAAACAGTTTTTCAAATGATACAACATGAACATAACAAGTTAACGCCTTGACTCTCAAAAACTTGAAAATACAATAAAGGTCTTCATTTTCCCCCAAACACACTCAGCTAACTTTGCATTTTTATACCAATATATAAGGAGCAACTTCAAATCGGCAATAATACGAAGAAAATGATCAATTAACCCACATTATAATCGTATTACATCAAATCATAAGATACTGCTATCTTATTTCCCGCTAATATATTGCAAATCATTACAAATTGTTCGGTAAGACCAGGCTTCAGTTCCATTGTGCGTAAGTTAATCGTATTTCATTATTGGCAGGAACAACCTCACAATGCTTGAATACGTTCCATTCAGCGCAATACATCCTTTTAGCGTTGATATTTCGTCTCACAAAACATTCATTCACACATTCATACCTTGATATCGCGGTATTACTACGGGAAACGAAACGTGATTTCAATTTTCCCAACATTTATCATAAGGGGGGCTAGTCGAGGGTGGGAGGGAGCAATTTGAAGCACTTGACGCGGATTTGACGCGAAGTGCTCCTACATTGCTGGTGGCTTACTGAATCACCCGTCATTTGCGTTTGATGAGGCCAAATTCGAGTTATTGAAGATATTTCAAGTGTCTGATTGTTCGGTTGTCCCGTTCTGTTTGTGCTTTCCGGTTATCGTTTTTTAAGATGTTGATATCGTATGTCAATAGTTCATGACTAATAACTATTTAATGCTTAATACCTCACTCTAGAGCCACGTAACATTCGCTTCAAACGTCATTCGATTAACGCTGCACGCGTTAGCGTTGAGCGTTAAAACAATCCGGTATATGTGCGATTCTATAAGGATACGAAATTTATTAAAATTCGCTCAAGACTGAACCTATCAGTGCCAAGCGAATATTTTGTGATACTCAGCTTAGAGTGTGAGCATCGTATATGCTCACATTGCACCCAGTCGCTCATATTATACTGTGAGTACAAATTTCTTTTCAAAATAAGAGGGATGGATAAGTTCTATATTCCTTTTTTTGACAAATATGATGTTTGTAAGACTTCACACCCTTTAAAAAATAAAGACTTTTAAAGTTCGGAGTTGGACGTTGAAATTCAAACACGAATCACCAACGTTCGATGCCAAGAGGCAAACCGTGCTACTCCACTCCACTTAATGTTCTTGTATATTAAATACCAAACTTATAATTACAAATAGTAAGTGGCGTACGCTAAGGATGCTCATACAAAGTTCCGTGATAGAAGTTCTTGCGTGTGAACAATAGCTGAACAATGTGTAACTTCTGTGATTGTTGCAGTGCAAAACTTTCAACTAATGCCCGCAGGTTTATTGATAAATATCCTGCCAGTTCAGAACTCCTGTAATTCTATAATGAATTTCCACGTGTAAACCAGATCCGCGAAATAGTTTCCGTACTCACAGTTTACAGATAGGTAGCGATGCTAAGACGTACTAAATTGTACGCTAACGGCAAAACCATGTCGCTCTTATTAGGAAATTTTGCAAATAGGAAAAATATTTATATTACAGAATGAATAAAACATTGATACTCAAAATTTTCGATAACATAACAGACCCTCTGTTATTTTACTATTTTATTTTATTACGGATTGAGGCAAGTGCAATCTCCACTCAAAATCTGGGGGGACCACGATTGTTTAATACCTCACCTTTATGTAATTCAAATCAGGCTTTGAGTGGCCCGGACTTCCGCGTTATTTTTATTTATTTACGAAACAAGAATCGCAACGGAGACTCCTGTGATTTACGACAAAGCCAGTAGGTTTTGGTGGTTTGTATTGCAATATTGTCCGCGAAGTTTCACCGCACGAGCTTACCCCATCCCCCAGGAACAATGGTTGACCGCTTGTTTTATTTCGTTTCATCGCGACAATGGCCCGGCTTAGTCGACTGACTCGCCCGGTGTTAATTACCGATTCGTAGCTTATTTTTTCTGTTTGGCTCTGAACTCCCATTTAATCATACAATATGTTGGGTATTTGTACTCTGTCATTTTTGTTTAGTATTAAGCTTAATAAAGTTATTTAAAGCGACATTTTTATTATCGCTTTTAAATTTCTCGAAGCAATTCAGGCCTTGGCGATGGCTAAGTCGTTCTATTTATTTGAGACGTTAAAGATTTCTAATATTGATATGATAATAATTTACGGAATAACTTAAGACAGCAGGTCCCTTAAATAGGGACAAAATAAGTTAATCGACTTGGTATTATATGGATCTCACTACTTTTTCCGGTAGAAAAATTAAGCTGCGAGACTTGGCTTTTTTTACAAGATATTTTTGATGGCATCACTTATTTTCATTAGGACGCTCGTTTAGGTATTGATTGTTTAATTGATGTATCAAACTATGCAGCTTTACACCTCAACCTATCATTTACTTTTTAGAAGCTAGTCGTAAAAAAATGAACCATATTGGATTTTCCCGTTCGCAGCCCGATAGCTATTCTCGATTCCTATCGAATATCCGTTAGTTTTTTTAGATTCTACAAATTCTTTCACTTTTAACTGAGCGTAGCTGAAACCTGAATGGCGAATATAACTTGTCGATTTCAGAGTTGAAATGTGAACAATTGGCATTCAGGCATACACTGTAAAAATGAAATATTTTCAAAAATGTAACTGACTAACATTCAAAGCCCGTGTCGTTCGTTGTACACGAAGGAATTTTGATTAAATATCAACTTTTCATTCAATATTTGTTCGACTTTATATTGACTTTTTCCTTTGTGAAATTTTAATTTAAACTGTTTAAACAACAAGCTTTGAACGAAGTCCAGTCAAAAGTTGACGTCATACAGTACACCTTTGTTGCTCGTAAAGCTTGAAATACATGAAGCAAAAAAAGCAAACAGCAAAGGCAAACTGACATCATTTTATGCTTTACAAAGGTAATGCATGAGTGTGTACATTGAAGTTTTTTAAATTTAGTTTTCACTGAATATTTTCTAGAGTAAATTATGTCTATTTATATCATAAACCTGAAGAGAAAGTTTATTAGGTGCTTATTTCTGGAAGTCCGAAAGATATGCTTTTTTAAATTGGAAATTATTTTGAAATCCCTTTTGAGACACTGTATACTCATAATAACTTGTTATTTCGTAAAATAAGATTTCAACATTTGAGTCAGCCTAAATCGTATAGGTGAAATTTTCCAGCAACTGTCTTGAGAACTCTCGACGAGGCTTAAAACTCTGCAGTCCTATTAGAAACATTTTTTGAATTATACATTTTTGATAAATGTTCTTTGTTGTTACAAAAGCTAAAACAGTATACAGTGGACTAGATGCCGTTGCAGGTTTTACGTTACGTTAAACGTTTATGGTAGCCTATTTCCTTGAAATGGTCTCTTATTGTAGGATCTGAAAAACGAAGCACCTCTGATTTTTTTTAATTATGTACGTTTTCTTTATCAGATGAAAGTAGCAAACGAGCATACAGTCCACCTGATGGTAAGTGGTTATTGCCGCTCATGGATATCTGTACTTCATCTATAACAGAGGTTCTATCTGAAGTCGTTCACAGATGCGTTACTTACGAGGACTAAGATGGTCGCCTCAAATATAAATGAGCCGTATTAAAGATTATATACACTGGCTTATCAGTGAATGAGAATATTATAAATCCTACACGCCTGAGAGTCCTTAAACAAATTTTCAAATTGATGACACGTCTGAAAAACATTTTTTTTTTCAAATAATAAGGGAAGATAACCTCTTTTACTGTTGAAGGACTCCTATGCCCACTAGAGGGTCAATAATGAGTCGAAGAAGGGATAACGTGGTTAGGATGCAGCAGTACTATTACCAATATTTTATTCTACAGTTTGTGATTTGAAGAATATCCTAAATATAGTTACTTAGAACATCTCAATTAATGAAATAATTCCTCAGTGGTAACAACGCGTATGACAGCTATTTCCGGTATAATTTCTGACCTAATCGGATTTATTGAGAGTTCGTAAGTTGCAGTGACCACTCAATATATTTATCGTCAAAAAGAATTATTTTAGTACGGTATAAGAAAACCAACGAACAATATCTTCTTAGGTGAGCGTAGCTAGAAACCTTGCGGCTTATTTACCCCGCGATTTTATTTTTACAACATTACATTTCGCTGCGGTGCGCACCGAAACGGAAATGTACATAGAATATTTTGGTTTGTTATTAAAGCTAATATTGTAGGAGACTGAATGCTACGCTCTGAGACAGGGGTCCAGGGGTCACAAACTCGGGAGGTAGAGGGGGTAGACACTTTTATGAGTATTGCACGTGCTCGGTAGCGTAGCAGTGCTGTATTTTTTATATAATTGTATTACACTACTCTCTGTATGGTACTGTACAATGGGAATTACTTTTTGAGCCACTTTCGAAACAAGGGAAATCGTATTTAACGGCACTAATTTGTAAAATTATTATTGACTACGTGAGCTTGCGAACTTCGTAGCGCCAAATTAAATAATGTGAAAAAGTTCGATACCTAAAATATATAAGAAAAATACACATTATTTTGATCTATCTCGTAGGGTTTATTTAGCCAGCGTCTGCAATGAAAGCGCAAGAAAATGTGTTTATTTACGACATCACATAGAAACCTCTGAAATTATAAGTGTCTGTCTACTATTTAATTTACTATGTAATTGAAAGGTAGTCAATAAATAGCACTGGCTTCAATTTCTATACCTGATATTCAAGTTACTCTATGGCAAGGACACATTGACAAAACAACGCTTGCGTCTGTATAGTAGTTTTTGCATGAAAGCTGGACAACAGGCACACAGACAAATATCAAATAAATTATAGCTTATATGTTGCTGAGGACTAATAGCTATATAACAAAAAAAATATCAAAATCCGTCCAGTAGTTTTTGCGTTAAAGCGACACAACAGACAGACAGACAAAAATTTCAAAATGGTAATTTTTTGACTTGTGTTACTTATTTGAAGACCCCTGGAGGTATTTTTTTAGTTTTTATTCAATGTACAGAATTGTAGTCTTCTACAGTTTTATTATATGTATAGATTTTCCCACAACTAAACAATAACAGTTCTCGTACTAATTACTTCTATTATGTTAATACATTTTCCATAAGCCTATAAAACGTTTATTGTTAACATTTGTGGAATAATATGATTACCTTTACTTAACTATTCACTATATATTCTTAAGTCACGAAAATATAGTATGTGTTCGTTGTGTATATGCAGGAATAAAAATATATGTATCAAAAAAATAGAAGAATAATACAATAACATGAAATATATCACAATTAGTAAATACACACAATTCAACACATAAAGATCACATGAAATAATACCAAATGTTCCGTTTTCCGTGTTTCACATTCAAAAGTAAGATATATAATTTTGAAAGCATATATATAGATACATAACATAAACGCTTTCTACACTCATAGCCCCACAGTAGGATTTTCTCCCGTGTCGTGCGTGCCATGGACACACAAAAACAAAGACACAAACTCCCAAACTCTGTTTGGCCGAGGATCGAACCCGGAACCCACTGCATGTCAGACCGGCATTGTGACCGCTCCGCCACGTGGGTCGTCAAATAGATATATAGCAATAATTTATATAAATACATCATTTATTTTAATTGAAACGAACATTCATCAGCTTTATTTTACTAGGACAGTTTTCGGAATAAATATACAAATTACTCGCTTATTCCCGTGACTCCGCTCGCTTCTGTCACGATTATCACGGTAATAAGTATTCCCTGTGTTTAATCCAAGTCATAAACTGTGTGTGCCAAATTTCACCGAAATCTTTTTGTGTGAAAGAATAACAAACGCACATACATACTAACAAACTTTCGCATTTATAAAATTAGTAGGACTATAGAGATACGGATTTATTAAAGCATGCAATCCTTGTGATGGTTACGTGACAGCTGCTTCTGAGTAGAGTCGTACGTCGCCGAGGTCGCTCACAGGTACATTGTTTTTTTATTAGATCAAATTAGTGATGAAGGAGTTGCAATCTAGTTGATGTTATGGTCACTGCCGTTAAACCAACACTGTAACCTGAAGCTGATCCAATCACTAAGTGTCTCCTGCGGACTAAGATGATCGGCTCATATGTAAGTCACCTCTGTTCCTTCTGCGAAATGCAAGATCTGCTCCACTCTAAGTTTGTCCATTATACGTACCATGTCAAACCATAACGCTCGACCATATTTAACTTAGTACGCCTACGAGTATCCTTTACCACACCCTTCAAACCAGAAACAGCAGCGTTTAACACTGATGTTATTAGGCAAAAGTACTTTACTTATTATACGACTCAGATCTAACTTTAACCATACTTAAGACATCGGGTGTTTCCGAACTATTTAACGTACTCTAAAACAAAACTGCTCAAATGTTTAGGGCTAGGGAACGTAACTTTGATAGACATCTCTAAACTTTTGGATGTGTGGTGAGAAATTCAGCCGTCTTGAGAATTCCTACCAACAGCGCTTGGAGTTAAAACAAAGTTTAATAAATTAAAAGTAATGAAGATACATGCCGCTTTGTTACATTAAGTGTAAAATATGTATAGAAACTTCGCCACGCAAAACATATGAGTTTATAGATCAATTTGGCAATCAAAATAAATCGTGAATGGTAACAATATATTTGGTTAAGCATTGTACTTTACTGCTCTATTATTTTGCACATTCCTAAATGTGTTAAATGTCTTCTACATTTAACACATTTAGGAATCATACATACCTCCACCAGATTATTCTCACAATCGGTCTGTGAACTGATATGTGAGCGTAGCGCCTACTCACTGGTAGCTCTGAACTTAGCCATTAGATTGGCCAAGTTTAATTACCTTTCTACTAGAGATGACCAATATTGTTATCTCATCCAATCCATTCCAAAGCAAATGATTAACATGCTCTTTGAAACTAAACTCTAAAATGATAATTGCCTATGATATTTTAAAATATCATAAAAATTTTAAAAATCAACACAAACTATAGGCTGGTAGTTAGTAAGCATACATAAAATAAATTATTATTGATATTTATTAAACATAAAAGATTAAAAAAACAAGTTCTATATATCCAGAAAATGTATGCTAACTATAAGGCAATATACGTAGCGAGTAACCGTGGCGCAGGTGCTACGAGGTGTAGGTGCGGCTACGATATTTGACCTAAACACATTCATTTAAACCTTTTGTATGTAGAAATACGAGGATTAAATCTCATATTACTGAACATTAACGTTTTATGCGCGAGTAACCATGTAGCATTGAATATATATTTATTTTATTTAACTCCGACGCAAATGCCAGGACACAGGAAATGCGTCATTGTAATGCTGCTTTTTATTAACTTTATTAAGTGCTTTTGTACCACTTAAACAATTATGGATCGTGAATCTGTTTATTTTACAACATATTAAAGACATACATTTCCTTCTGTAATTAGAATTATCAGTATTCGCAAAGCAATTAATAAGAATTTTACAAGGAGTGCCACACTTTGGTACTTAACATAAAATATTACTTTGTATATATTTATACCACATGCGTGATGCATTAGCGCCACTCCTTAAAATGGTGCATTTTAAAAAGAGTATGTAAGCGACGGCGTCTGACCCATATTTTTCTGAAAATACTCTCAGATATTTAATTTTACTAGTTGCCTTAGAAATTTAATTGAGTCCAGACTTAACTGCCTGAAAAAGAACAAATGGAATAGAAATTAAAACAACTGGAATAGGTTTTTCGATCCCTTAATAATTTTCCAGTTAGCTACCGAATAAAGAATTATCTTGTTAAACACAGAGCTGTTTTCTTTTGATTAACATTTAAAAAATATCACTAAATTTGGCCATTTCTAAAAACAATCCCCATAAATATTCGGGCATATACTCGTAAATTGAATGATAATAATATCCTGAGTCTGTGCCAATAAGACCGTGAACAAGTGTAATTAATATTTAGCGTCAACTGTTCCTACGGCAGCAGAAGCTGTATCTTCGTTTATGTCCGACGTATTGCCCATCTAATAAAATGACACCCCACATAGAGCGTTCTAATGGAACTCTCTAAACAGAACTTGCTTTTATTATAACCAAACTTTCTTTCTTCATCCTTATCGCACTCACGTTTGATCTTCGTCTGTCTCTTTCCACTGAGAAGCTCCCGGGACCTCGGCAAATTGAAATCGCAAAGGGTTCACGCTACCGTTGCCCGTCAATAAACATTGAGCAAAGCGAGACGTATCATTGTTCTCTGTATATTTTAATTATTACACTTGGCTTGGGGATCGACCTTTGCGTGCCGAGGGCCTTCGAAATGAAATAGGTCTTACGGTTCAGCTGTGGAACGTCCCCGCTTGGATTTCTTTTATGTCGAGTTTCCTTTATCTTTGTTATATAAGGAGTGACATCTGACATCCGTACACGCAATTTTCTAATAGTAACTGAATTACCCACAACAAAGTATAAACAGTGGAGTTGTTTTAAGATTTTAATCATGATAAAACCTTGAATACAATGTTAAGTAATATCTTAATTTCTGGTTAAATACTTATAAAGCGGAGCTTTTTCGTGACCACAATGTTGTACGTTAATTAAAATTCCCGAAATTTTAAAACTTAACGAACATGAATAAATCTGTTAATCTTGTTAGGTCGTAAAAGTAATCCTTCATTTTGTAAACTGATTACAGAAAGAAAATAAAAGAGTATAATCTTCGGGCGATTACGTCAGTCCCGCAGATTATTAGTAGGATTATTAGCCTATTCTTTGGTATTTATCCTTGTTACCATAAAGCGATATTGTGAGCCAGAGATGATTAATGAACCGCCTCCAGCTAATTAGCTCCCGTAAGACGGTTTATACTGACACTCACTGTTTATCAGATTCGTACACTTATTTAATAGTGAAGTTCTTCCTTCTACATGGTCATGTTATAAACTTTGGATCTAGTTATTATATATTCGCATCACCTCCACGACGGTAATGGCCAAGCCATACATTTTAACTGATATGTAGAATTTGTGAAGTTAGGGTCGGTAGAGTTAGGCCGTGTAGATTCAGAAGGTTGGCTCTACATAAGATCTGATATATTTTTATAGGGCAAACCTTATATGTTCGTTTTGGCAACATTTTATATGAAATGTTTTTGGTGGGATTTCAGTTCTTCTTGTAAGTTTTATATCTTATCGTATTAATAATAATTAAGTACTTAC
>DWTU01001585.1:0-12918 GCA_018251515.1 Cecropterus confusis | reverse complement strand
AATAGTTATAGTATAGAAATAAATAAATGCACCTGTGCATTGATTTATTCTAACATTTCAATAAACATTAAAATCACATTTCAATATACATAGGTACATTGAGAACTAAACGTAACTTATTAGTTAATATATTACTTATTATATAAATCTTCTATAACAAATAAAAAGTTACAACAAAAACTATGTTTAAATGTCGAAAATTCATGTACCTATGATTGTAGAGTCATTAACGATTGTATATTTCCAGCTGGTATTCGAAGGGCTCTGGTCTCCACAAACACACCCGAAGGACTTCCCGACACAAGCGCTCTGGCTGACCCATTTCTCAGACATCATCGGCGCTACACATCCTAAGAACTTTAGCTTCTGGGGAGAGGGGCAAATAGCTTCTGATGGATTTAGGTTTATACAAATACTCTCTAAGCATATATTTTGGTATAATGTTAGCATTTTCGCATCAACTGTTAAATTACTTTTGTTTCTATGTAAGCGTTACTAAATAACTAAACTTACGACTCTTAATGCCTGAATGCCGCAAAAAAAATGTGGGTACACCGCATCTACTGGCGGATGCAGGACTTGCGTTTAGGGAGAGTTTGAACTGCCACCGAACGTAGGTTTTTATAGAATTCGATGACGTAAAAAAAAGGACTTCGAAATAAGTAGATGCGGTGTTTTAGATTTTGGGGGCTTAGGTCCTCTTATTTTGGAGATCTTTGCTCCCTTGATGGTGATGTATGGACTTAAGTACTCGCATTAATAATGCAGGAGCGGCTTAAGCCCCATAGAACACTGTCTGGATCTGTCTGTGTTACCATCTATTTAATTTTGTAGGTCCTTAGCCGAGTGGGGTTCAGTCGGCCTGATGGAGCGAGAGTTGCGGCAACAGGGGGGAATCTTGCGGTCGATCGTGAAGGCGCAAGGGCTGTGGTACCCCAAGGTCAACTCGAACACCTCCACCGCTTTCTCCGTCGACAAGAAGAGGCCTTACCTGTCGGTTGCTTCTATGTTTGGTGAGAAACATTGAATATTATAAAACGAAAACTTGGTTTCACTGTCATTCTAATACCTGTTTATTACGTTTTAGAATGACAGCGAAATATGTTTATAAGTAGTGGTAATAAACAGTCGCATGATTTTATAAAATAAAGTAATATATACTATGCTTATTTAGCTTACTGAGAAATACTAGTATACCGAAGTAGCAAAAAGTTCATCATATCTTCAAGAGATCTGTTATTCTCGTCTGGGCTAACAGTGTGGCTTTTTCGCTGTTTATACGCCACAACAGTCTTCGGCAACTTTTTGGCAATAAGTGGTCTCCGAGTATTGGCGAAAGAAAATAGTGTCCTATTGAATGTGGAGGTTCAGTAACACATCATCACACATGAGCGTCATATATATCCAGGAATGGGTTAATGATAATCAGTGCCGGATCTAGGGGGAGGGGGGGCAAGCTGGGGCCTATTCCCCGGACGGCAAGTTTTCAGGGGGCGGCATATTCAAACGGAAAATTATGCAAACGGTATGGTAAAAATTAATTTAAGGGGGGCATTTTTCAGTTATTGCCCCCCATAAAAAAATTGAAGATCCGGGGCTGATGATAATCTAGATAGATGAATATTTGTTACTCTTTCACGCTAGAACTACTTATCTGATTTTGATTAAATTTATCAAATAGATTTAGACTAGATTGACGTACAGAAGAATACTTTTCACCGTGTGAAATATGAGCCAAACGGGTGGAGACGCGGGAAATAGCCAGTAATAATAATGTGTTTGATTGATGCAGGTCCATCACCGGACTGGGTGGTAGGAGTGAACGGGCTGAATCTCTGCAACAAAGACTGTTCGTGGGCGCGCGAGAAGATCGTCGACTTGTACCCTTACGACGCGGGCACCGACAACGGGATCTCCTACATGGTAATGCTCATGAAACGTACACAGAAACTGAAATAGAATTAAAGTTCGTAGAAGTGGTGTCGGGGATGTTGCTTGGATTATATGCTCATACATAATTACACGTATCATTTCTGAAGAAGATAACCTATCACGTAATTATTAACGTAGTACTCATAGATGTGGCTCCTTTAATGATATATTTCCAGGAAATTTAAAGGTGATTAAAATGTAAATATACATTGATTTAGTTTAGAAAATAAGTGATATTCTGAATGTCCGAATATATTTTTATCGTGTAGATATTGCGCACATCCCCACTCTGTATGGCTTCAATTTATTATCACATTTCTTAAAATTCTATGTCGTTACTCAAATAGACAAAAACTGATTTTCTAATATGAGGTCGTGTTCCGATCCGGTGATAGGGTAAGAAAAATATAACTGAAAATTTGTGTCTTCGTGGGCCTGCAAAATAAAGGCATTTCATTTTATATAAATTGTCAAAAGTGATTACAAATAGTTCATTAATGTAATACATGCGGTGTACCCAGTTATTTATGAGAAATTAGCACACGTTACCGCGAGTTAAAATAAACAGCACAGTATTTCGCCTCTCTTCATGGTCAGTACTTCAGTTGGAATTAATGTCCAATCGAATGATCGGTTTCGGTTTAGTTTCGGTTTCGGCGGCAAACCTGCCGAAGCTACGACCGAAACCGAAACTGCATTCGGGACTTCTCGCGCTGCGATCACATATTCGGCGCGTTGAATTCAACTTAAATAAGCAGGTAATCGTATGTTTAATATTTTGAAAACACCATGAATAATATTCAAAAGTAGAATCTACATAATTATATCTATACAAATAAATACCTCACCTATAGTTAGTATTTTTAAGACTCTAATTGGAACGGACACTAATGAGAGTACTCATGGTTTCGCAGTCGCCGAACGCAGAGAGCGTGCCTCGCGAGCGCATGTACCGCATCACCAACATGTACCCCGAGGACCCACGCGCGCCCTTCTACAACCCAGACGGGACACCAATGGCTCCGCTCGCGAGACTGCACGTGGTCCGGGATAAGATCATCAGCCGCAGCTGCGACGAGGAGACGCTGCTGGCTCTCGTCGCCGAGGAGGCGGAGAACACCCAGGCTACTAACAAGCGTGAGTAATTTTTGGCTCGAATTGTGAGTAAAGATCGTTAAGGACATGACCACGTCACCAAGAAATACATCGTACGTTGTCGTCGTGGAGAGTAGACGCTGCCGACTCTCGCTTGCTTGCTTGATACATTTAGCATACATAAGTTAATGTATTTTAAATGATAAGAACATCACGCCATCTACTGTCGGCGGAAATAATTAACGACATGCACATTCATTAGTTTATTTTAATTAACGATACCAAAATTTGTAAAAAGTGCAATAAAAAGTTCTTATAAACTTATCTCTCCTATCTCCTTTTTTTAGTATTTTATACTTTTCTCTTGACTCATGAACAAAGTGTGCCCCGAGCAGCGGAGTGCGCGGTGACGGAGTGGGGCGCGTGGTCGGCGTGCTCGGTGGCGTGCGGCAAGGGGCTGCGCATGCGCACGCGCGAGTACCGCATGCCGCAGAAGGCGCAGATGTTCGCGTGCGACCGCCAGCTCGTCTCCAAGGAGATGTGCGTCGCCGCCGTCGCCGAGTGCGAGTTAGTACCTCATATTTTTATCTACCGTTTTATATGAGCTAGCGCACTAGTATCCTTATATACTTTTTAAATAATTATACCCTATTATACACCCTGACGCGAAAAATAGCTAATTTAAATTCTTGAATTTCTGTAGGAGCATGATTTTAAATTAATAAGATTAATATTTATCGTAAATATTCTACGTGATATACGAATACTTAACTTTGCAGCGTAGAATAGAATTCAGAATAGAATCGATTTAAAAAACTACTGACACGGACTTAGGACAAGGAGAACTTATGACAATTATACCATATACAGACTCGGTGTAGGATCTATTAAACTAAAATCTCTAAATCTAAATAAATAGTATTCATGTACATATGTACATGTTATTCTATGATGCTTCCTTTCATGCGCATAAATATAACAAACGGATTTAGAAAAACCTCAACCTTCTTTCTTAACATATGAGAGACAAGAAAAAAGTCTCATATAGAACGTTTTTTAGTTCTTTGTCATCAAATTTCGGAAACTATTTACTCCGGATCCCCCTTAGCACAGGGTGAGAAAAGCATCAAGAAATTGTCGAACAATTTTTTGCTCTCGAAATTCCACATTAACAAAGCAAAGTCCAATCTTTGCTTCATCCGTCACCTTATGTATCCGTGTAAGGTATACGGTTCATAATGTTAGTGGTCGTGATCAGGGGCGACAGCGCGACGGAGGCCGAGGCGGTGGCGGCGCCGGACCCCGGCGTGTGCGGCGTGACGGAGTGGGGCCGCTGGAGCGAGTGCTCCGTCACGTGCGGCGTGGGCGTCGAGACGCGGCGCAGGCGCTTCCTGCATCCCATGGGCTTCAAGAAGTGCCCGCTCGTTCAGATCGGTAGGTTACCATACACTCATATGGGCGGGCGCTCTGAACAGAAACTTGATCCTCTAAATGTATTTCGCACACAACTTATCCCCACTTCTTAAATGTTCTCCTTCGATTCAAGTATTGAACGACAATAAAATTTGAATCTAGTTTACCCGATAGAACTCGAGACTCGAGGTTTTAATTTTATTTTTGGGTCATCACTAACGTCAAACTTACCTAACTTTGTAGATCGATTACAATCATGTGTTACAATCACATGTGTCCCAGGGCTGTAAACGTCGTTGTACAGAACGCTATGCAATTACAGAGATATTGAAATGAAATGAATTGAAATATCTTTATTTTGCATAGGCCTTCGGAGGCATTGACAAATTGTCAATTACAATATTTTTTCTTACACTACCACCGGATCGAAACACGACCTTAACTGAAAAGATTCCGTGGGAAATTAAGAGCATTAAGAGAGTGATGTGTTTCGCAGAGGAGAATCGCAAGTGCATGCAGCCGGAGTGCTCGGAGTCGGACCGCGAGGTGGTGGACCCCGAGTGCCCCACGACGGAGTGGTCCGGCTGGTCGCCGTGCTCGGCGACGTGCGGCCGCGGGGTGAGCCTGCGCACGCGCCTGCTGCTGGTGCCGGCCGCGCAGCAGCAGCCCTGCTCCGCGCGCGTCGAGCTGCTGCAGCAGCGGCCCTGCCGCGACCGCGACTCTTGCGACATCGATATGCAGACCGCTAAGCGTATGTTATCCTTATTTCTAACCTTTTTACCTGAATGTTTCAGAAGGAGGGAATGTGTTTCGAGCATATGTATGTATGTCCAATTTCTTAAGCACCAGAAATTGGACATATATACATCCATGAAGACGTTTAGGCACCTAGAGCCTAAACGTCTTCATGGATGACATACCTATGACATATCATAAGAATCGTGTCAGTTTGCAAAGTGACATACATTATCACGATAATATGGGCATCGAATGAAATTAATAGTTATTAGGCAATCGGGTTTTTTGTTTTAATATTTTTAACAATGTTACTTGTTAAGTGTAAGTAATAATTTTATTGTCGCACTTAAGAAGTGACCCTAATGTTGAATGTCACGCTTGGATCGGTGTCGCTAAACCGGGTATACTTGGCACCAGCTGGCGAATCATTCCGTATTTAATCGATATGCCGTTTTATGTGTTATAAAAGAGTTACAAATTTATTTGAGAAGTTAAATAGATAACGAGTTTTTTATTATATATAATCAGTTGTAATTTAGTACTTTGTTTATATAAAAAATTGATTTTATTATTATCATGTTAGGCTGACGAGTTTTTATATCTGGCGTGTGATCATAACAATCACTTTTTATGTCGAGATAGAAATCTTCAAAAAGATATCGATCTTTATGTAAAAAATTGGTATTATTTGAGATTTCTACTTGGTAACACCGGGTTATGTGCCCGCGCTACGCATATGGTTATATACGTTACTGAGTAAAATAAATTGAGTTTTATGATGTCTGGCGTAGCGGCTCCCGCTACGGCGCTATACTCGGCCGCTACGCGCGAGGCCGCCGCCTGTGACGTAGCCGCTCGGGTTACGCGCCACGTCACCCAGCACTAAAACATAAAGACGACGACCTTGTGACTTTGCACACCTTCAATTCATTAACTAAGAAAATAGTCTACGTTGAGTCGTAACATTCGTAAGTCTTAACACATGTCTTACGATGTCGCTGGTCGTATGTCACAGAATATTGTCGTTTCTGTTTCGATTGGCCACTTTCTATTTGTACCCTAATGAAATGTAATACGCGAGGTTCAGCGTAAGAATACTGGAGAAGCCGGTAATTGTTTTGGACGACTTTATTTTTTTTAATATGCCTTTAGAAATCCTGTTAAATTGAAGCTACTAATCATAGTCTAAACGTCATCGAATTGACCTACCAACATTTTTAACCAAACCATATATAAAATATGAACTATAGGTATTTGCATGGAGGAGGCGGAGCAGGGCCCCTGCCGCGGGCTGTACCAGCGCTGGACGTTCGTGGCGATGAAGGGCATGTGCGTTCAGTTCAACTACGGCGGCTGCCGCGGCAACCAGAACAACTTCCTCACGCAGGAGGACTGCATGAACACCTGCAGAGTCGTGCTCGGTCAGTTTGCTTCAATGTTATCAATGATGCCTATCTTTCAATTAAAAAGGCTTTACCTACTCAAATGATCAATTTATAAAAGTAAGACGTAATAATTGTGTATCATATACAATTCTCTTCTTTGATACATATTTGTGGATTTCATACATATTTATTCGCTAGATATATTTTTTAATATTGTGTTTACCTGGCGATTGTTCTTGCGAAAGGGGCTCTTTATACTCTTACTCTTACGTAACTATTGACATGGGTATGGTGCATACTACAAAGCTAAGTACACAAGTACTCTGACTATTTAAATACTTATCTGAATACTTAAATGTTAACTTTGCCGGTGATCAAACCCGGAGCCCTCTGCGTAGCAGATCACGTGTTAGAACCACTGTAAGAAGCTACAGAGTAGGTAAACTTTACCATCGTCATAAATAGCTGAACTAATTGAATCTGTAGGACGTTAAAGTATCTACATGAGATTGCATAAAGAACATTTCAATAGATTAATTTAAAAACGTGTTTTCTTGTAAAAACGTTGTGTTACGAATGAGGACATACCTATATTAATCTGAAGGAAAATTATGTATACGTATTACGTTCATCTCCTAATGTCTTTTTTGAAGTCTGTTATTACTGATAATTCTACGTTAAACTCTAAACTGCCTTCATTGCTTTGTATTTCATGTTCATAATGCCCCTTTGTGTATCCGTCGATCTAAGTGATCGTTCAATAATGGTGTTTAAATATGTAGGTGCGCTGTGGTTTGCTCAGATGTTGCATTCACGGCATTTCGGTAAACCACTTACAGTCTAGAATATTTTAGAACAGTTGTAATCCCTCTGTCAATATTTTATTTGTTGAACGAGTTCTACGTTCATATTATTACAATGACATACGATAGTATTAATGCTCTCAACATATTTCAGTAGGATGTTTCCTGTATTGTAGGTGCCATAGATTCAAAGACAACTATACACAATCAGACCTACAACATAGGTACATCTAAATCAGAAATCAATCGGCCTGGGATCGCACCAGGAACCTTCTGCTTGTCTCGCTGGCATGGCGGCCGCTCCGCTACTCGAGTCGTCAAACGTTTTTATCATTATAAAATTGTACATGTGATACAATTTCGTAATGATAAAATAGTTAGTAGCCGTGTATAGTTTTATATAATATACATACGTGTCTGACCAATGCGCAATAAATGAAACGAATCTAAAATACGACAAGGATATTATCTTTATGTGAAACAGATGTGAATGTGCCGTTTAAATACATTTCTATGATTATTCATAGCTACATGAAACATGTGTAATTGTGTACTCGTATAGTGTTAGGCTCTACTCGAATCAACTTGTCACAATGGGCTGTTATTGATTGCGGTAATCAATAGTGAACATCTGTTGTATATTCACCTATAAGGTAAATTAATTTGATCAATTATGTATTACGGGTAAACCTACGAAAGGTTATACTTTCGTGGCTCGATTTTAGACGCCATCGCCACACTTATTTTGACAATAGCGCTTAACCGCTGCTGTGTTAGGGTTTGAAGAGAAAGGGAGACACATTTACTCGAGACGTTCCAACTTAGTCTTCAGAGGCGGCCACACATCTGTGGGAAATTTCGGGTAGGACTCTGATCCTATCTGACATCTGTGGCCAACCTATTTCTTGCTACTGGGGAGGATTACACATGGTTATGTCTTTGACTGCATGCTCTGATGAACTATAGCTCTTTTGCTACTACCATAATATAAAAAGGGGTTGGATAGTTTGCTTGCGTCCTCATGATAAGAAGCTTAAAGGACAGCATATAACATTATATGAGTTCTTGAGTTTTGGTTTGCAGAAATAATAAAGTAATTTGAGAGAGCAGTTGCGCTGATATTTTGTTTATGCGCGGGACGTTGAGGCGGATGTTAATGTTTACTCTACAACCATTTATTTGGCACATACGTGCGAATTGCTACGAATTGGTAATAGTAATAATATATGGAAGAAAATCAATATTTTCTTAACATCATTTGAATATGTTGGAGCTGTGTTCCGGGTTGGCGCACTTTAACGGTTATTGTAATTACTTTGATGTAAAATTGTAGGTAAAAATTGTAAATTCATTGCGGATATGCCAACGCTTTTAATAGTTCCCTTTGATAATACTGAAACATAATTGAAATCAACTTGGCGTGTATTGATGATCTTGAAAAACGTAACACCATTTCCCTCCGCGATTGCCGTAGGACTAAGGAGTTCCAGGAATTGGGCAGGAATATAAATATTGTGTCCCATGTTGTTTCCAACTCTTGTGTGATCAGTCGTATTTTGTTAATTTTCACAGGAGTCGGGGCCGGTGCTGGGGCGGGCGGGCCGCCCGCCGTCAGCTCCAACTCTCCGGGACTTGACTCCACGGTGCCAGCGGCCGCTAACGGTATGACACTTCATTGAGTAATACTTAGTGCTTAATTCTATTGATTTTGCTTATGCCTACAGCTTTTATAACAAAAAGCTTACAGTTCACATGATGGTAAATTGTCCTCGTCATCCTTGGACATCTGTAAACAATTTTATATAGTTCAGATTCTATCTGAAGTCGATCGCAGTCGCGTTGATATTCCTAAGTGTGATGGTTGATGTATGATGTATATCAGTAAATAAAGTAAAGATTATTATTTAGAATATAGACATGAATATTTTGCTGTTTATATTTTTAGTATTTTTTAGATACAGCCATGTATACATTTATATGATAATATTCAAACAACTGGTTTAGTAAAGAGCTAAACCTAACCTAAAAAGGTTGGCTGTGAATAGGTCACAGTGAAAAACACCTTTTGCTTACTTTTAAGGACTTTTTATGAACTCTACACCTAACAGTAACAAGAAACGGAACTATCTTTTGAACTTGAATAGTTCCTATGAATCCAACTTCGTATAATAATAATGAATCCTGTATTGTCACGTGCGTCAGGGAACCAGAGCGTGGAGTGCCAGCTGAGCGCGTGGGGCGAGTGGAGCAAGTGCAGCGTGTCGTGCGGCGCCGGCTACCAGGAGCGCAGCCGCTCCGTGCTGGTCAGTGCTTTGGGTCTATCGCCGAATGTGACCGACGAATTGGGTCTATCACCGAATGTGACCGACGCATTCGGTGACAGACCTAATGCGGCCAATAATTAATAGTTCAGCCAATGCCTCCGAGCCCCCGCTCTTTATGTTGCCCGAAAAGCAAAATATGACTGATCGTAATAAAGCTACGTTGGGTTGTTCACTGAATGTGTCGGCCAAATAATAGATAGTGATGATTGAATACAGTCGACCGTAATAAGTTTTTGGTTAATAGGCTACCGAACTATCGATTACATTGGTAAATGACCGCCGTTTGCAATAGAATTGGGTCTGACGGATCAAATGTAAACTTCCCATCATCTTCACTATCCCGTCAAACCTAAATTTTGTACTCTTGGCAAAATTTATGTGGATCGAAAAAAAAGCGTCCCCTTGAAAGTTTCCCATATCAAGGTAGGCTCTATGTGCGAAGCTGCTCAAAGATGCAAAAAAAAATACCTAATTTCATTGGCAGGACAACATTGTCATAGTTATCTTAACAACAGTCTGACGAGCCGCGTGGCGGAGCGGTCACCATACCGGCCTGACGCGCAGTGGGTTCCGGTTCGATCCCCAACCAGACGGACATCTGAATGATGAACGACACAGGAGAAAATCCTAGTGTGGAGCTATGAGTGTAGAAAACGTTTTATAAAACGTTTAAAAAACACTAATTTACTGATTTAAGGATTAGAAAGAGGTGGGAAAGAAAAGTACTCGAGTGGAACTTTAATACTTATAACTACTTATTTGTCTCACCATTTTACTCGTTGGAAATCGTGGATAGGCCACGATTTCGATCAAAAATCACAATTTAAACTCTGTCGAGCGGTTGGGCGGAAGACCTAAGTGATACAAGGAGGAGGGCGATGTTAGTTGATTATAACCGACGCACATCACTTTTTCTCTTTGTCTTCGTCTCCACCTGTTGCGTGTTTAGGGAGGGAACCATCTCGCGGATATTCATAGATTTTATTCCTACATCTGCGGCCGTCATAAACCGGAGTGTCGCTGACGGCGCGAGTGGTCGTAAAAAACCTATTTTGTTATGACGCGCGCAAATGCCATTTAGTTAATGGTCCTTAAACTCGCATTCCGATCTTCACTACCTATCAAACTATTTTAAACGCTCTAAACATGATAGTGAAATCACTACATATACATTTTCGTAGTAGCTTTCGTGAGGAACTACTTGAGAACCTATTTATTGTTTTTATTTCATTCTCTCTTGAACATATGCCTTCTCTAGAGATTTTGTTCTAGTCACTGTGCTTGGTTATGCATGTAGATGACCACAATACATGATTAGCTTTTAATGAACCTCACGGAATTTACGTACTTAGATGACGACCCACGTGGTGACACATACCGGCCTAACACGCAGTGGGTCCCGGGTTCGATCCCCGGCCAGACAGACATCTGAATTTAGATTTTTGTTCTGGGTCAGGGTGTTTTTGTTTTCGTCTATGTGTGTACATGGCACCCACGACAGGTCAAAATGCTAATGTGGGACTGTGAGCGTAGAAAGCCTTTATCGTTATGTTTACTTTAGTCTCCTATGTTATCGATACTAACGAGCAGTTCCTATTATTATAGCAAAAGACGTGTACGTTTAGAAATAAGCAAGGTACTCGTATTTATAGACATGTTTTTTCGGTAGAACATTCTATTTATGGTATTAATAGAAAAAGAAACAAATGAGTAGGTATATGTTAACACAACAAGAACCGCAAAAAATATAAGATTGGAAACAAAATGAATTTGTCAAACATAAACCATGACAGTAAATATTAGGTTCCCTAATTCAATATTTACAAACTGTATTAACATAAATACATTAATGATTAAGTACCTACTATTTTTGAAGTCGGTATGACGCATTACACTATAACATGTGAAAAATATCACACCATTGACATTTGTAATTTTCACGTCTCTTACCTTGAACTGAATTATAAAACTATTGACAGTTACAATTATTTATGATAATCCACTGGACATTCAATATTACAGTTGCTTGTAAAAAGTCTAATAATAATTACTGTTCTATGATGGATTTTATATTAAATTTCTTATGGGTTTCATGTGCCCAGCAAGCATGCAATTCATCTGATTGTTACTGCCGTCCGTTGGCATCTGTACTCGTCCCCAGATAAAATCAGTCTTACCTGCTTCATCGCTAGTTATCTTCATTGCTAGCTCTGAGGATCAAGTAGGAACGCCTCGAATAAGTATGACTCCCTTACCACATCCTTTAGGCCGGATCTCAGTAGCGCTTAACTCTGTTAGCGCTGTTATTAGACATCATCTGTCTTGTTGCGTGCCTTCGGAGTCAAACCACAAAGGGTCCTCCTTTTAAACCACCTAGTTACTACGCCTCGTGTAAATCGCCTCTACATTATCACATCGCCTAAAGCTGCCATTTAAATTTTGATTACACACAATTTTTATAATATCCAAGGAAGGATGATGTTTTTCATTTTATAATAACAATATTACCATCGCTTTCAATTTGTAGACTAGACTATACTTTGATCCTATTTTAATATACATAGTTAACAAGAGCAACTATAATTATTCTTGTAAGGTGCATAATATGAGGTTATAGGCTATATTCTTGGTAGGTTTGTATAACAAGGCACTGCGTGATACGTTACAATCACGCTCAGGGACACATAACCGCGGCAAGTCGACCGACATATCTACAAATTAATACATATTATAATTGTGACATACTAACACCTTGATATACGTCGCTTGTTAATTTACACAACTGTGGATTTTCTCGGAGTATGAGTACTATTCTAGTCTTTTATAACACTTTTATTATAGTTGTAGCAATTTCTCGCGACTTCGTACGTGTAAATTATGACATACAATAACACAAATTTCAAACATTACTTCATTTAGGCCCCATTAGTTTTGAATTGTGTTGCTTTAGCACGAGTTTATTACGATTCCTCAAAACGATCACCGTTTATATATGTTATATATGTACTGAAAATGTTAACATGCAATGTACATTGAAATGTAGACGGAAACGTAAACGTTAAACAACTCGGGTGTGAAAGTTTCCTTCCGATGTTTTCCTATATTAATTCAAAAACGATTAACAAAATACGTGCGTTTAAACCCGTACCTAATGTTTATCTTCCGTTTGCAACTGAACAAACGCAAAGGTTTTCAATTGGTAGTATAGATTTTTTTTTATAATGTGTA